>BMAV01024997.1:343485-354772 GCA_019973955.1 Trichonephila inaurata madagascariensis | reverse complement strand
AATTCCTAGAATTTTTTTTTTTGAAAAAAAGTAAGTAATTTTGTTAGTAGTTCAAAGAAATGTATTTTGATCTGGGATCAATAGAGCTATATATATAAGAGGTAACTGAAATTCTCAAAAAAATAATCAACTCAGAAAAACACTTATGTATTTAACACGTTTTTATTATCTTCATCTGTATGCAACGGAATCTTTGAACTCGATTTTTACCCACTTTAAAAGGTCAGGTTAATTCGAAATTTTGAACACTTGTCAAGGACCGATGACAATACAATAATTTAATAATTTTGTTCCATTATCCTGATCAGGATCATCAGGATTAACGATTTCCCATTTCCAGATTGGGTGACTAATTCCAGATCCAATTTCTAGATTTGGCGCCTAAATGATTAAGCTACAACCCGAAAATGAAAACGCTCTCATGTGGTTAATATAAATAAAAAAAAACAAACACTACAAACTACAACAAAAAAGCGTGTTTTTTTAAATAGTTTTTTAAACTATTATTTATTTAGAGAAAAAATATGGTTACGCGTTGTACAAAGGTAAAAGGAAAAAGTTTTATCTCTCTTACCATTGCCAACCTGTGTTTCTAAAAATTATCTAAAGGCAAATAATTTCATCATTATTGAACGTCTGATATCCCGGTCTAATTCAGATTTTTATTAAAGGATAATTTTAAATTATTTAATATTTCTCTTTAACTATTTTCGCTACATGAAGAATATTTATTTCGTTCATATTGACATCATCACGCCATAAGTCGATCTACAATTCGAAGCAGAAAATGGAACGTTAGACGCAATTTAATTGAATACTGATCACAGTAATTAAGAGGCCAAGGTAACAAATTCGTAAGCACTCCTAATTATTTCATCCATATCGGCACCTGGGGCTTAGTGGTTAATCAAATGAAATATTCTTGTGTTCCTGCTCAAGAATTCCAAAAATACACAGAGTAGTTTCTTCATTTCACTATTGTCAATTTCAAGCTCATTTAAAAATTAAAGTTATTTTGTCGAATTCGAAATCATGCTTCATAAATATTCATCTATTTGCATAGTAAATAAGGATCACTTTCAGGTGCATTGATGATATCTAGAAATAATGAAAATCAAAAATCGAATTCAGAATTTTGGCTTTATGTGAGCTCCTGAGATTTCCAAGAACGTCTTTCGAAAGTGAAACTTAAAAATTCTGAGGAATTTATGATCAAAATTTTATAACAGAATTTTCAGTAGCGATTATTTTTAACGGTAAGATAAATGAATTTTAGTCACTATTTGGGAGAGTCAAATGAAATACGTATTCTAATTTATACATAAAATTTTAAATATTTTGAATTTTTTTTAATATATGATAATCTTATTACTTCAGTAACAATCCATAATTTTGATTGGATGTTAATGCTACAGCACACCACAGGTCAGAAGTTCAAACCCCGGACTGGGCAAGGTCGACTCAGCCTTTCGTCCCTTCAGCAGGTTTAATAAATGAGTGTCAAGCAAGCTTGGCACTTAACAGTGGGGGTTTCATGTCAGACTGACCACCTGATCGGAACTTCTGCTCATGTACCTCAAGGGCAAGGTCACTTATACTAAGATGGGCATAGTAGGCTATAGTCCTCATGGGCTGTTGCGCCACTGAGTTAAGTTAAGGTATCCGACTACGTTCGGAGCCGTGATTTAAAAAAACGCATAAATGGATAATTTTCAGGATATTTAGTGTCACTTAGATTAGAATATATGTATAAAATTGTTTTAAGGACATTTTGACAAAAAAAAATATTTAAATACAATATTTTGGCAAAAAATTAACTTACACACACAATAACCTTTTTTTTTTCAAAATGTTCTCCTTTTGTGAAAAATGCTTCTATTATAATAGTATTTTGCCTGTATATAGCTCAGACCTCCCTACACAGGCTCAACTATGATTTTTGAATAATTCACATAATTTTCAGAGTTACAACGCATTAAAATAATTATCGGCGTTTTTTTCTTAAAATTTCTCTCCTCTGTTGCCGTAAAACATGGATAAACCCACTTCTAAGTAATATATTTCAAAAATTCTAGTTGAGCCTCTGTAGAGAGGTCTGAGCTATATACAGGCAAAATAGTATTATAGTAGAAGCATTTTTCACAAAAGGAGAATATTTTGAAAATGGGTAATTCTATGTTCTTTTTTTGTCAAAATATTGTACTTAAATCATTTTTTATTGTAATACTATTCTTAAAACAATTTTATATACATTTTGTAATCTAAGTGATACTAAATATTATAAATACTATCCATATTTATACGCTTTTGCAAAATCACGGTTCCGAACGTAATCGGATACCTTAAGTAATGCTGCAGATAATACAAAAAAATTGAGACATTCAGCAAGAAACACTGCAGCTTACGTCAATATTTTAGATATAAAATTACGCTTTAATGTCAAATCTCACTAAAAAAATGATTAAATCCTCTTCAAACGTAAATATGAGGTGCTGTATCTGAGAGAGGCCACGCGCCTAAAGATGAAACTTCTTGACCCGTGCCAAGCGGAGGGCTAAATAGAGGTGTCTTTTGCAGGATGTACTACTATAATATGAAAAAAAAAAAATTAAAAATCCATTGAAAAACTTTATAGAATTATCAAATTAGTGAAAAGGGGATTTTCACGAGAGATCTCTTTCTTTTACTTATTATTCGTTTACTGTGTTTGTGAATAAGGGTAATGACAAAAATAAATAAAATAAAATAAAACTTATGTTGGAGTTTTTTTTATAGTGATATAAAATCGAATACTCATCCTAATCATTCTGCAACTGAGTTTTTATTTTTATTTCGAAAATGTTCTAAAATTGTTTTAAAGCGTTTCAAATGGTTTGTTAATGGACCTTTTATTCTCAAGATTTGAAATTGACTTAAAAGTGTATTTTTTTTCTATCGGAAATCCTTTAAGAACACTTAAATTTCATTTTCGAATCAACCTATCTTAGCCCCTTAGTTTTTCTACAATCCAATTGGATTTTGATTCTACATATTAAAATACCACATTTTTATGAGGGGTAATTTACATTTTAAAATAAAACTTATGTTGGAGTTTTTTTTTATAGTGATAAAATCGAATACTCATCTTTATCAGTCTACAACTCAGTTTTTATTTTTATTTCGAAAACGTTCTATAGTTATTTTAAAGCATTTCAAATGGCTTGTTAATGGATCTTTTATTCTCAAGATTTGAAATCGACTTACAAGTGAATTTTTTTTTCTATCGTAAATCTTTTAAGAACACTTAAATTTCATTTTCGAATCAACCTATCTTAGCCTTAGTTTTTCTACAATCCAATTGAATTTTGATTTTCCTTTAAAATACCACATTTTTATGAAGGGGGAAAAAACCGAGTAATACCTTGAATTTAATTTAAAGTAACGTATTTTATGCGCTTTAATAATTTTCTGATGCTGATTTAATGCTAAAATGGGAAGCTTAAAAAAATATCCATGTTAGTGGGAGAAAAAGGAAGAGAAGATAAGGTTAAATTTATGAAAAATTGAGAATTTCACGCTTTTTATTCCTTTTTTCGTAAAATTATTGAAACGAAAATGACATTATAAATTTTACTTGACTACTCTAGTAATTCCCAAATTGCATAAAATATCCATTTAATTTTATTACGCAGATTCTATGCAAAAAAGGAGAATTTTTAGAAAATATCTTCTTGCGCTCGGCAAAATATTTAAAGAATTTGGACTACTTAACGATTGTTTGAAATTGTTTAAAAATATTGCTTAGTTTATTTAACATTCCCCAAATGGTTTAAAATATTTTTAATAATTCTTTGGCATTAATTAATCGCGTTGAGCTTTAAAAAATATTGGTCATGTTGGAAGGGGGAGGTGGCTGAGTACATATAACGCCACATTAGAGGAGAAAAAATTAGGTATAACCATCAGAAGGACGATGATGAGAATTTTATTCGAACGTTAGAACTACCGAAATGACTTCATAAACTTTAAGAAGTTGATGTAATAATTTCTTAATTAAGAGTGTATGAAATATCCATTTTCCCCTTGTTCCAAAGATTATCATTTTATTGCTGTTAAATATAGGCGACTATTTCCGTGTGAAAGTGTTATTAACCACTTAAGAGGCTGTTGTTTTGTGTACCGTATGAATTTATCCGTAGATCCTTTTTTTTTCAGGAGAAAAAGAGTATTATATTTTTTTTGGCTTTTATATTTTCTTATAAATCGTTTTGTAGTGTTACGATTATATAATTGTAACATATTCGTTTAAATAAATCGAGTTACTATCACTGTCTAATTGTATCCGTAACTAGTTGATAAAATAAAACTTGGGGAAGGTTTTTTTTTTTTTTTGCTTTGTTACTAAAAATAACACGTATACTAGGGTGAATCGTGGTTATATAAAGAGGGGAGGAATTATTATTAAGGTATCCGACTACGTTCGGAACCTTAATTTTGCAAAAGCGTATAAATGAATAATATTTATGATATTTAGTGTCACTTAGATTGGAAAATGTATATAAAATTGTTTTAAGAATAGTATTACAATAAAAAATTAGTTAAGTACAATATTTTGACAAAAAATGAACATAGAATGGCCCATTTTCAAAATATTCTTCTTTTGAGAAAAATGCTTCTATTATAATAATATTTTGCCTGTATATAGCTCAGACCTCTGTACAGAGGCTCAACTAGAATTTTTGAAATACATAACTTAGAAGTGGGTTTATCCATGTTTTATGACAACAGAGGGGAGAAATTTTAAGAAAAAAACACCGATCATTATTTCAATGGGTTGTAACTCTAAAAATAATGTGAATTTTTCAAAAATCATAGTTGAGCCTCTGTACAGAGGTCTGAGCTATATACAGGCAAAATATTATTATAATAGAAACATTTTTCACAAAAGGAGAACATTTTGAAAAAAAGGTTATTCTAAGTTAATTTTTTGCCGAAATATTGTATTTAAATAATTTGTTTTTGTCAAAATGTCCTTAAAACAATTTTATACATGTATTCTGATCTATAAGTGACACTAAATATCATAAAAATTATCCATTTACGCCCTTTTTTAAAATCACGGTTCCGAACGTAGTCGGATACCTTAATCAGAATTTGTCTACGCTGAAAAGATGTTCTGTGGCAGCGTTTCCTAATGTGTGGTACGCGAAAAATAATCAATAATGGCGGCCATAAAAATGAGAAAAAAAATATATCATAAAACGTTTGTAAAGATAAAGAAAATTTAATAAAATTATAAAGAAAATTTAACAGAATTATCATGTGACAAAACTTTTTATAAGTAGAACTCAAGCGACACAATCTAATTGATTTTTGGTTAAGCATTAATAAAGAATGTGAACAACTTTTTTTCTCTCTCTCTCTCTGAAAAAAGCTCTTGAATTATTAATGTTTAGTAGTGCGCAATTAGTAAAAATATCTCTTTCTTCGTATATTTTTTTAAAAAGTAAGTATCGAAACAGATTGAATGCAGCTGTAGACTTACGAGTACACCTCGAATCTTTTGAAACGAATTTCAAAAATTTATGTTCTTCGAAACAAGCACGAGGATCTTATTAAAATAATTTTATCCAAATATTTGATTATGATAAAAAATTTAATAAACTGTATTTTTTTAAATATAATTTTGTGTTTTTATTAAAAACATTTATTACTTGGTGAAATATGACCAAATATTGGATACACTTAGGCATGTTTCAATGTAATTTGTCTCATTATTTGATTTGAATACATAGTCACCGTACAAAATGTAAAATGCAAATAAATGCACACTGACACAGTAACAAATTTCACGAAATACAATTATTTTTACAAACTGGTAAAATTTAACATGATGTACAACCAAGTGGTACCTGAGCCAAAAAAATTTGGAAAACGTTGTTCTATGGTATGGAAATTAGGAAAAAATTAATTAAAAAAAAACATTTTTGTGTGTGAATTTTAATATTCCCACAAAAGGATTGAACTTTCGAAAAAAAATGTAAAGGAGCTAATTTTGGTTAGATGATTTTAGGCTCAAAGTAAAATTATTTTTCTACCCTATATTACTGTGTGTGTGAATAGTGAATAACATAATGTGTGTACATTAGTACTTCTCAAACTTTCAATATCTGCATCCCAACTTTCAAACATAATTTTTAGGGCCCCCCCCCCCTCTCCATACAATAGAAAAGTATTGAATTCAATAATTTACTTTGATGCTAAAGCTACAAAACGACTTTAATTTATAAACCGTTAAAGTTATTAAGACAAGTATTAAATTTTGTGTATAATTTCATATGAGACAAGCCCATGGGGCCATTGGTAACTATTAAACTTGTTCTTATTATAACTTATTCTTATTGTTAAATTATTATCAAATACTTTGTGTAGTACTGATGCATTTATAAATGTGTTACACAGTGTAAATCTGTATTTTATTTTTTATTATGTTAAAATGTATTTTACTTTGGTTCCTTTCAGTAAATTAACATTTTTTTTTTAAAAAAAATAACCTTTTGTTTTCGATTTTTTGATATGCTCGCGCCCCACACGTAAGGTTATCACGCCCCCCCTAAGGAAGCGCTTCCCACAGTTTGAGAAACGCTGGTGCATGTTGCAACACTTTACCGCCCCAGCTCTCTGCAACTACACCGTCGAGTCAGTCCGATCCAAATTTTTGCTAAAATTTCACTTATAATTGTAATTTTTGCAAAATTTAGGGTAATTTATTTTAAATGTTATAGTTAAATACAGGGTGTCCTTAAAGTATCTAAAAGTTACGGCTTATTATTACGAAGAATGTCGTACGGCCCTCAGAATGTAATAAACTGTTCATCCATGGATTGGAAATCCCTCCGAGAGTTTTTGGATCTAGTCCGATCGGCGCACGTGCGCGCATTATTCGGCAATGGCAGACGATAAACTTGTTACACTGACTTCGTTAATAAAGATGCCGTTACTGTCTTGCCTAATAGACTTATCAGGACTCCTACAAAATGAATCACGCACACCATCAACAGTCTTCTATCCCAAAAACTTAAGGATACTTGCCAGTTTGAGATACCAAAGTTCCCGTTCATTAAAAGTTCTTTTTCTCATTGGTGGATAGATTTTGATGTCGGAGGATTGGCATTTCTTTTTGTTCGAACACGTTGCTGTACATGCGTAACTGATTTAAATCCCGTTAACCAAAGTACGCACTGCACCTTTTGCTGTGGTGTCCACCTCTTTACTAATGAAGTCAGTGTAACAAATTTATCATCTGCCATTCCCGAATAATGCGAGCGCTCGTGCGGCTGATCGGACTAGACCAGTAGCGCACACAGGAATTTTTTAAGAGGGGGGGGAGTCCGGGGTTGAAAGTTCACCATTCTTGTATCATGCTATTTTTGATTTTGTCGATTTTCAGGAGCAAAACACAGTAAAAAAATAATTATTGAATAAATAATTAGCATTAATTAATAAAATTAATCATTAATAACAAATATTTAATTAAATTTTACGTATTATATACTTAGAATTATAACCAATCGAAAAAAAATCAAGGGCTTTGGGGGGGCCGGGCCCCCCCCCCCCCCCCCCTTGTGTGCGCCACACTGGACTAGACCCATAAAAACTCGTAAGGGTTTCCAATCCACGGATGAACAGTTTATTACATTCTGATGGGTAGTTCGTAATGAAAAGTCATAATTTTATAACTTTTGTATATTTTAAGCCTGGACACTCTGTATTAGTGTTTAGAGGTATTGAGACCTAAAAAAGCATTTATGATGCATAAATATGCTATTTTGTTAAAAAAAAAACACTCCGAACGTGTTCGAATATCTTAACCGATATTTCGTCTTCAGCGTTTTTGCGTTCAACGTATTTTTCTGAACGTCATTTTCAATATTTTCCTTTAGAAGTCAATAAAGCACCATGATCGTTTCCCGTCATGGAATACGCACACAGGATTCAACCGATCATTGAGGCTAATATCAGTCTCATAACGCTAATGTTGCCTTTATTCAGGAATAACATTACTTTTAACAAGAACCACGGAATTTATGAAAGTAAGACAGGAAAACTAATTTTCGGAAAGCATTAGAGAAGTCTTTTTCACATCTGAGAATCATCTCATTTGTATTTATAAAATATTACTTACGGATGTTTTTTATTGCATTCAGGAAAAACATTATCCGCTGCAGTCATTACCACTGCAAATCGTATGCTCCTAAAACATGTGCCTCCCTCTTACAAGAAAGAGCCTAATGCTTTTTTGATGTTCAAGACGGACCATTATAGAATTCGAAAGTGCAACTTTAATGCTCGTGAAGGGGTTGAATAATACTTAAATAAATAAAAAAAAAAAAACATATTTAAGTATAGTTTCGATTCTGTAAGCAGAACATGCGTAGAATTAAAAAAACAAATACACATATGAGAAAAAAAAATTTAGAATTAGAATGAAATTATTGACATTTAAATGTGCTTAAGGCAGCGTTTCTCAAACTATGGGGCGCACCCTCTTAGGGGACGGGATAACTCTACGAGGGGGCGTAAGCATATTGAAAAGTCGAAAACAAAAGATTGTTTTAAAAAGTTATTAATTTGCTGAAAGTAAACAAAAAAATATACATTCTGACGTAATAAAATATAAAATACACATATGCGCTGATATAATACACTTATAAATGTATCAGTACTGCAAAAAAAAAAAAATTATCTTCAAATTAATTTAACAATACTAAGTTAACAACAAGTTTAGTAATTACCAATGACCCCATGGGTTTGTCATATATAAAACTATATACAAAAATTAACACTTATCCTGATAATTTTTTTGTAAGGTTTATAATTAATCCCTTAACTGCCGATTAAAAGTTACGTGATTCACTCTCCAACGCCACCGTTTTCTACGTAAGCACTCGTTTGTGGTGTATGGGTTGGGAGGAGGGAATGAATAAATAAACAAATTATCTGAAATAAGTAAATCCTTCGTAAACACTATGTCACGGTCATTTTAGTCAATTCCAAAGCTTTCAAAATAGTTTTGTGGATAGTATAGTGCACAGAAAAGATCACACTTCGGAAAGACGTATATATATGTCCGAGGCAATTAACGTGGCAGTGGTAGCCAAGTGGTACAGGCATCGGATCGTGGCTTGCCTTGTCACGAGTTCGAGCCCAGTACCACTAAAGACCCACCGTGTAGGGCAGCGATGCACGTTAAATCTGTCGAGAGCTGAAACGTCCTCCCGCTGGTGTGGTGTGGTAGTTAGGAGAGGAGGGTGCCAGCTCAGGTGTCGTCCACGTCATTTGACCATGGTTCAAAATTACGGGGTCCGTCGCCAAAAGCCCTCGTGTAGCTGAACAGTTCGACGTTAATATTCAATCAATCAATCAACCGAGGCAATTAACACTTTGGTTAAGAGAGACGTTTATATACGCTGGTGGCACTTAAGGGGTTAAAATCGTATTGTAGTTTTAGAGTTGAAGTATAGTATTATTGAATTTAATACGTTGTTATTGAATAAAGGGGGGCATGATGAAAATAATGATCGAATATTGGGTCGGAAATATTGAAAGTTTGAGAAGCACTGGCTTAAGACGACTAATATTTAATGTACACAAATTTCATTAATTGCATTTCTTTGTATAACAAAAATAATAATAAACCTTAAAATAAAAATGTACTGCTAAACAAAAAAAAATTTTTCTGCAAATGTAATATTGTTGATTTTTGTATACTCATTCTTCCAGAGTTCATGAAATTCTGGACCGAAGTTGTGTCTTTGTTTTAACACTTTATATTTATAATTTTATTAAAGTGTTCTAAGACTTATCTGAAATAATAAATATTAGGCTGGTACGTATGGAATGTCAGATTCTCTTTACACGTGAACATTTTTTTCCCGCTTTCGTTATACTTTGTTTTGGCACAACCTCGTTTCTAGTCATATTATCCATCGCCAGAGTCACATTTCAACAAAGAAGATTTTCTCAAAAGTGTTCCATTTTCTTATTTGCTTTGAGCTTCGTAAGGATATGAAATCAACTAATATTCATGTATTTTTTTTTATATGAGTATAAACTTCGTAATCATGCTGCAAAAGCTGCACGCACTAAAAACCAGGCATTTAGGGAGAAAACAATCTCGAAAAATGCAGCGTTAGTTGGAAAAACTTTGGTCTGGTGAACCACGGGGAGGAGGGGGGGAGGACACAAAGCATCTGTGAAAAACAATGCTCTGAAAGCATTGGTGGAGATGAACCCAACTATATCTATTATACCGTCAGTGCATTGATGAAATACAAGAAAAATTGAAAATTATACAACCGTTATTTGTTAATCGGCATGGCCCAACACTCCTCTGCAACAACATTCGGCCGCATACCTCGTACAAATTATGAAATTAAATGAACTAAAATATGAAATTTTGCACCACCGAGCTTATTCCTAATTCATAAATCTTTCGCTAACCGACTTTCCTTTTTAACATTCTTTTATTAGCTTCACCTGTATGTAGAAGAATCTTTGAACTCGATTTTTACCCAGTTTAAAAGGTCAGATTAATTCGAAATTTTGCACACTTGTCAAGGATCGATGACAATACAATAATTTAATTCCATTGTCCTGATCAGGATAATCAGGATTAACGATTTCCTATTTCCAGATTTGGTGACTAATTCCTGGTCCCATCTCCAGATTTGGTAACTAATTCCAGATCCAATTCCAGATTTGGTAACTAATTCCAGATTTGATGACTACTTCTAGGTCCCATTTCCAGATTTGGCGATTAAAAGATTAAGTTACAACCCTAAAGCGAAAATACTCATGGTTAATACTGTAATGATTCCACTCAGCTCTTGGTTAACTATTTATTCCAATATGAAAATTATCAAAAAAAATAAAATGGTATATTCTATTACAGTTCAATATCAAAAGGGTCCGTAATCACTTCGAGTCTCTTCCGTACTCTCTCCCGTTCCCTCGATCTTTCAAGCTAGGAGACCGCTGTACTTCGCGGGCTCGTTATCGCTCTTCCTATCGCTCAAGGGACGTCCGAACGGCTCCCTTCAAAAATCCAGTCTTTTTTTTTCGTCCGGACTCTCTCGCCCTTTTTATATCATCTCTTTTTCCTAGTCATCCACCTCTCATCCCTTTGTCGGCCTCAGTCCCCCTGGTTCTGCTGCCGTCTTCCGGTCTCGGCTCCCTTGATATCTTACCCCTCTGCCACGCCAAATCGGTCTCGTTTCCGCTAGTCCCAAAGAGGCGCCGAGGCTGG
>BMAV01024997.1:320969-342386 GCA_019973955.1 Trichonephila inaurata madagascariensis | reverse complement strand
CGTTAATCTTTTTATTCTTATAATATGAATTAATTTTTACTTATTTACTTTATAATATGAATTATTTTTATTATATTTAAAAAAAAACATTTAGAAAACAATTTTTACCGGTTAAACAGTATAAAAATGAAGAAGTCTGAAAAATTCCATATCATAGTTTATTGATTCTGAACAAAATTTCTTTAAGATGAGCACCTGAGCAATAAACTCTCTTTAAAAAGGTACGTTTAAACAAATAGAGCATATTTTGATTACATAAGCAGCTTTTGAAAGAAGAAAAATAAACTACACGTTTAAAAATAAATTTTATTTCACCGTTTTTAGGAACATGCATGGAGCTTTCCGTTAAAAATGGAACGAAACAATGCCCCTAAGAAAAATTCAAAGGATATGCAATTCAATTTACCAGCCAGTAAAGCATAATCCACTTACTAAAACTATTCCATTTTTTGGAAGCAGCCAACAAAATGTAATGTTATGAGAAAGAAGTAGAGAATGACTGGAAATAAAAAAGGTGTGAAATTCTGCTCGAAAACAAATTTTCTCACTTTGAGAATTGCTTAAATTGAAAAGAAAGAAAAGTCTTTTGCTATGATATCATTTTCTCACGAGCGATATTTTATTAAATAAATAAACTATTATTACAGATGTATTGAACAAAAAATCGAGTTATACAATTGTCAAACCAAATACATCTACTTCGATGAATTCATAACATAATTTTTACTACAATCCATTTTCTTAAATAGAATATGTATTTCTTTGAAAAATTGAATTTTTGTCAATGGTGAAATCGTATTTGATTTAAATAATTCCAGTTTCTTTTAATTCAATATGCAGCTATCAAATCCGTTAACAGACTATATTTAACGTTTTCCGACGATTTTAGATTTTCACATCAGAATTTATTTTTGCTTCAATGTATAGCTTTGCCAAATTATGCTATTTTTCACGCGAATTATACTATTTAAAATTTTGCGCTACTAAATTTACTTTTTGCTTCTTTGGGATTTTTTACGGTATTCTAAACAATAATAATCATGCTCAATTTTTTTGTTTTTCAAACAGGCATAAAAAAATTATTCCATTGTAAAAAATGTATGAGGAAAATTTGTAAATTTTAGAAGAATTTGAACAAACAGTTTGCCCTTTCAAATTGAGTGTGTTGATTATAATAAATTGCTCAAAGAATTTTAAAATTCCATTCTTACTCTCTAAAAAGAATGAATGCATTCTCAAAGTATGAATCGCAGGAATTTAACAAGCATGAATTCAAGTATTATTACTGATCATGAAAAAAGCCTAAATTTCCATTTTTTTTCAAATTTTACTTAACAAATAAGATATGTATATATATATATATAAATATATGCATAAATTTTAATTCAATTCCTACTTAGGTCCACAAAAAAAAGTTTATTTTAGTTACTTTTTATGAAATAATTACAATTACTTTAAATATATGGTCTTGGTCCCTTTCTATATATGGTCTTGGACTATTATTTTTGTTTGTTACTATTTATTCATTCATTAAATTTAATTATTAAAATAAAATAGTACAGTAAAAAGAAATTACTTCTCAGAAAATAACCCACATCCTTTGGATTAGAAGTCATCACGTTATCCATTGTGCTACGGTTTCTGTGACGGGCTCACGCGTCTTTTCTTTAACATGTCCTCTGGGTTCTTTTGGGGCCAAAATTAATGGCAACTCTTTTCTAAACAAAACCCAAGAAGTGAAACGTGAGGACGAATTGCAAATGAAATAGCTTTTAAATAACAGAAGTTTCAGTAAGTCGAATGGCAATTTGGGGAATGTTATGTGAGAGATTGATACAAGCGTGAATTATTGACAGCCAGTAGAAAAGCCATTAGGTCAAGGTGCATACCATTGCACACGTACCCAGACGCCTCTTCATAGTATTGAAACTACGACCAAATTAAGGTAGGATTGACTATTTGATATTAGGACTTGTAATATTATTAGAAGTGAGATTAGGCAGGTTAGATATTGATAGAGGTCCAAGTCACGCGATTCGGTATAACTATTATTGTGTGTTTGTTCATAGTGGATTCTCTCATAAATATTATCATCTAAATTGTTAGAGGTTTAAGTTACATTCTTAATAAAGTCATATTAAGAATTTAAAAATGTCTGTTCCTTTTGTAAACCCTACATTTCTAGCTTACGCGGATAATCAAAGATACGGTCACCTTAGGGGGGCGGTTTCACAGGGCATAACGAGGAATTTTCCCTTTTATATATGGTGCTGGATTATTATTTTTGTTTGTTACAATTCATTCATTAATTAAATAGAACTAATGAATTAATATTTGAAAAAAACTGTATAAACATCAAGTGTCATCCATTATAAGTTTGTTTACTTCGATTATTATTGGATTATCAATCAATGCTAAAGAATATTGAGGAAGTACTTCGACCGGCAGTGTCGACTATTATTCTAAGATTTAATAACATAATTACTTTAAAATACGGCGTATAACGCTCACCTATAATTTAGAGCTGCAATTCTTAATATTTGGATACATTTCCCGTATAACGCACACCCCTTTTTTTACGAAGACACCTGAAATGTACGTATGTAATGCTCTTATGTTTTGAAGTCATTTATTCGAGGTTCCAGGCTTTTGAAAAAATAGTATACTTCTAAAAATACAAAAATACAAAAAGTTCATGAGAAATGTCATTTCTTTTAAATAAACAGTGTTTCGATATATGTAGAAGTATAATTTTTCTCCATGCTCATCTTTTTCTATTTTTAAAACTCTTATTTTTATACCCGGCGTATAACGCGCACCCGTAAATTTCGATCTTATTTTTTGTGTTAAAAGTGCGTGTTATATGCCAGAACGGTAAAAATAATCAAGTACATCCTTCCCCCATTAGCACTTAAATCTTTCACATGCCATTATTAATAAAATGCGATGATCTCAGAAATGAACTCAAAATGACTACACTTAATAAGCAGATTATAGCTTATGTATAATTCCCCGTATAAATACATCATGTAATGTTTTTTTAAAAAAATTTGTTAGTTAAAATTTTTATATCATTATATTGAGATGTCTATCATGCAAATAATAATATACTACAAATAGAACACTTATAGAAGGATTCGAGAATGCGTAAACTTTGCTCAATGCTTATGAAGTCACCCAAAATCTTTGTACAAAATATGGGGTCGCCAACCCAAAAAGGTTTAAGGACCCCTGATCTATACGGACACATATGTGAGGTTTTAATTATTTAATATTTACATAAATGAATTTAGCATCCTTATATATTTTGTTTATGATGTCATGAATTCAACTTGAACAGTAACATTAGAAAACCGAGCGAAATGAAATGCTTTAGTTTGGGAATTTTTTTTTAATTAAATATTTTGGCGGAGAAAGTAGAAGTGAATGAAATAATCCTTTTAACATGATTTTCAGACAACACAAGATTTACAGGGAGGATTAAGAAACCAGAGAAGTTCTTAAGGAACTGTGGTTATGACATAAATAACTAATATAATTTCGAATTTTAAATAATATAAAAAGAAAGTGCAAAGAGAATAAAAAAAAAATATTCGTGTAAAAAATTAACTATCATCGAATTGTCACTTGGATTTTTTTTTTTTAATTTTAAAAAAAAAAAAAGTAATTGTTAATACTTTGCAAATAATAAAATAACCATTGTTCTATGATTGGAGTTTGGCATTTTCTATGGAAAATGAATTAATTATTGGCAACATTCGTTTGAATTCTTCTTAGAAAATGCTTAAAAGAACTCCTTATGTTTTAAATTTTAAGAAAATTCTTTTAAAATTTGTAGTAATGTATTTTTCTTCCTTTTTCGCCTTCGAAATGCTTCAAAGTATTTAAGTTCTGTTTCTATAAAATGTAAATAGACACATCTAGCGCGATTGCGTCTTTTTCTTACTCCTTTAGTTTTCCTGGAATTATTTTTTTTTCTTTTCTTCTCTATATTTTCCAATTTTTTTTTCATTGACATTCTTTAGTTCCCTCTGAAGTTTTTTAATATATTTCTTTGCCACTCTAAATAAAAAAATTCTAGACAAAAAAAAATTGCTTTTCCTTTACTTAAGGGGAGGAAGGACTTCCTTGCTAATAAAAAAGCGAATCAAAACTTTATTTTTATTAGGTAGAAAATAGTTTCGTAAAAGAAATTCACATAAAAATTCCCATTTTTACTTTCTCATGGTTTTATTAAGTTTCACAAATAATTCTGACTTCAAAGAAATCAGGAGAAAAAAGCATTTTTAATTAAATTTCAGAGAGAGAAAAAAGGAGAAAAGAATATGTGGGGAAAGTTATTTTACATGTATTAAAATCCCCCAGACCATTAAGATCAAAAGTAAATTAATTATAATTAATTTACACTTAAGTTAAGGTTAGAAGTCTAATTGAATATCTGTTTTATGTTGGTTCATCTTAACACCCATTTTATATTCACAATAACAATAAATATTGTCTGAAGAAATAGTTGCTTCGTGCGTTGCCATGGATACGAGTATACTTAAAATAGAATCTAGGGACACAAAGACCTTATTAATTTACGATCAATTCAAGAATAAAAATTTATGAAGGAGGTTGCTTAAAAGAAAAATGGTTAGCCTTCTTTCCTGTAGTATAATAAAAATTAAAGCTTTTAATATACAGTCGAACCTCTATATTACGAATTTTTCTATATAGCGAACTTTTTCCTGGAACATTGAACATTTCACGATTTTCTTCGAAAAATAACCTCTCTATAGTCCATTTTCTATATAACGAATTTTTTCTTTCGTAATTCAATTTTTTCTCTCCCTATTTTTAAAGTATTTCTGAACATTTCAAGTTATTCTCTCTTTAACACATTTTATAGTGTCATAAATCTTGAACTGGTTTTATTATATCCTAACTCGCCGAGAGCAATAGTGTTCTGGGCGTTTCATCCAAGAAGTGTAACTTTTAATTCCATTGTCCAGTTCACTAGAAACATCTTCGATAAGTCAACTGATGGCGAAAGGTGATGTCCCCTTTCACTCTCAGTGGATTTTCCCCGTATCCCTATGTCTTCTAGTTATAAAATTCTTAAATTAGAAAATGTCCTTAAAATTCATTAATTTTAATATAAAATTATTTTTTTAAATCTTTTCCAGTTCACTAGAAACATCTTCGCTATCCTCTTTCACCCTCAGTGGAGTTGTCCCGTATCCCAGTTATAAATAATGTATATTTAATATTACTTGTGTGCTTTAAATTAGAAAATGTCCTTAAAATTCATTGATTTTAATATAAAATTATTTCCTTAGTATTGAAAATACAGTGTATTATTCGACATTCTTTTTTCTTGTTTTCCTTGCAGTGTTTCTTTCTTTCTTTTTTAATGGGTAAGATATATAAAATAAACATATATTGATTTAAAAAAAGGCGTAAATAATTACTTTTTTTAAATTTATAGTGTTTATGAACTTTAAATTTGTTTTATGTGGTTTATAAAGTATATTGAAAGATGAACCTCTATATAACGAATTTTCCATATAACGAACTTTTTTCCGGGATTTAGTGACTTCTTTATATAGAGGTACGACTATACTTGTTGTTTCTTATTCCTGACGGAGCAATTTGGATGATAGGTCACCCACGGTAGTTTAGTGATCATGAAAACAGACTCGTGGTAAGTATATCATAAGTTTGAGCCGAGTGTTACTGTGGACCCTCCATGCAGAAGCATTTTTTTGTGGCCCTGGGACCCCAAGCAAAAGTAGGCCCTGCCTGAGATCTTTAAAAGTAGACAGTATTACTGCATGCATTGTGAAATACTCGTTCAAACGGTTATTTGAAACAAATAAATGTGCACGACTCACAATATCAAAAACCGGCTCGACCGATGGCCACATTTTGACTAAAAGAGTTAAGTGATTGTTTATGGTATTAGGCCTAGGCCTAGACATGGACAGCGGTCATCACATAATAATACAGTCTTGTTACTTTTGGCAGTTGACATGCAGTTTGAAATTCCCTGTTTTGAGGAGAATATGGACAAAATTAAGATTTTACCATCAAAATTATCCGGATCCAGATTTTATTAAGACAGAGTCGAGAACGAAATGACGCCCCCAACAAGGACTAGGCCCTGGACCCGGATCCAGTTGGCCCACCCCTTAAGACGTCCCTATGTAGAGGGGGCTGATTAGGGTCTCTTTCCCGGGAATCGCTCGCGGCTTCAATAGTTTGTTGACAATGCTTGAAAGATTTTAAGAAATAAAGTCAGAAATTTTAAAAGCATTAATCGGCATTAAAGAAGAACAAATGACGGCCAATGTAGAGTTTGAAACTGTGACTACAATTGTAGAAGGCTTAAACCCAGTAAAAATTGGCTTAGAAAAATTATGCAGTAGACATGACACTTTGCTAACTGCAGAAGGTGTATTTTCTTTCGTTACTCGAGAATTGAACGTACAAAATTCAGAATTGGCGAAAAATAAGAAATATTTTGTAACCCAAAGAATTAACGAGAGACGCAATGTTAATTTAATAGGATTAATACCTGAATTTTGGGAGAAAATACGAAGCAGCTGCAGTTACTGTCGATATTTCGCGATTGCCTAGTAAAAATTGATTGGCAAGACAAGCCCAAATGATAGAGAGAGGGACAAGACTTTTCTGGGAAGAAGAGGAATCAATATCCATCTCTTCGCACGCAGAAGTGAGCATGAAGATTTTGAAAGAAAAACCTCTGACGTTGGACACAAAAAAAAAAAAAAAATAGAGAAACCTAGTTACTCTAAAACAAAAGTTTTATATTGTTCAACCAAAAAACACCAGTTCCAACAAAATCATGAAACAAGAGATGCAGTTGTTCGACTCGACTGAAAATCCGTCACCAAACATTATAAGACTATGTGAGGCTTTAAAAACAAATCCTCTAATGTCATTTGAAGTCTAGAGAGCATTTTCTGCTGTCGGATGGCTCTTCACAAAGCTTAGAATAAGGCTGAGTGATAAAAGTATAAATTGTCTATGCTTTCTGAAATCCTATTTTAAAAATGAATAATCAATTTGTGTTATATACTTTTTGTATTTTTTAGCTCATTATATAAATAAGAATTAATTTTGGAATTTATATGTGGACTTATTTTATATAATAATTATTAATTGTATTTAAAAACAACTTGTTATATGGAAAATTCGTTATATAGAGGTTCATCTTCTAATATACTTTATAAACCACATAAAACAAATTTTAAATTCATAAGCTCTTTGCATTAAAAAAAAGTAATTATTTACACCTTTTGTAAATGATTAGTATATGTTTGTTTTATATATTTTACCCATCAAAAAAAAAAAAAATAATAAGAAAAAAGAATGTCAAAGAATACACATTCTATATTTATTAAGAAATTAAATATTACGAGAATAATTCTATATTAATATTAACGAATTTTAAGGACATTTTTTTTTTATTTTAAAACATACATGTAATGTTAAAGATGCATTATTTTACATAACTAGAATATGGGACAACTCCACTGAGGGTGAAAGGGGATATCGAATATGTTTCTAGTGAACCGGGCAATGGAGGTTAAGGATTGCACTTTTTGGATGAAACGCCCAGAACTCTATTGCTCTCGGCGAGTGAGGATCTAATAAAACCAGTTCAAGGTTTATGACCACCAAAAAAATGCGTTAAAGAGAGAATAACTTGAAATTTTTTCAAAAATACTTTAAAAAAAAAAGGGAGAACCAAAATTGAATCACAAAAGAAAAAGTTCGTTACATAGAAAATTCACGTCACTATAGAGATTATTTTACGAAGAAAATCGTGAAATGTTAAAGATTCCAGGAAAAAAAGTTATATAGAAAAATTCACAATATAGAGGTTCGACTGCAATTTGATAAGTTATTTTCTCCTGACTTACAACAGTATTCCTCATTCTTATTTGTGGGATTGTATTATAATTTTTTTTTCCTTTTCCTTATTTCCTTCTTTGCCCAAAAGAGCAAATGCAATTTTATTTAATTAAGGTCTTCAAAATCTTTCTTAGTGTGACAGAACGGTCTCAAATTCCCTTCTTAAAAGATTATCACTTTTCAAAAGAGATAATTTAAAACTTTTTTTTTATAGAAAAAGTTAAAAGCTCAAAGATTTTTATTTAATCTTTTTTCCTTCTCCGATTTATCTTCTGTCCTCAGAAATGCAGAAGAATACATTTTCCTCAATTATGCACTTCAAAATCCCTTTTTGCAGTGACAGATCCGTCGAAAATTCCCCCTCGTAAAAGATTATCACTTCTCCAAAAGAAAGAGCATTTAACTTTTTAAAAAGATGTCTTAACTCCCCGGAAAACATCTTCCACCCGTCACCCCCCAGCCTCTTTTTTTCTCTTCAATTTTCTAAACGATTTCCGACAGAGGAATTCGCCGCGCTATTCCTTTGATTCTCGAGCGGGAAATTACACCGAGTCTAATTTTAGCGCCCCCTTTGCGCCCCCCTCAAAGTGCACAGAATTAAAATGTCATTGTCTTAAACTGACGTCGACTAGCGCAAGAGAGAAGATAAGAAAGAAAAGAATACACTTTCTCCTGGTGCCAAAAAAAAATGGGATCTGGTATTTTGTTCTACCAGTCACAACAACATCTGCCTCCCCGATGGGAACACGAAAAAGGGCAAAAATAAAACTAAATAGGAAATTCTTTTGTGTTCCGGTCTTCTTTTTTTTCTTTTTCCTGGACCCTAGAATGTGATAGGATTTCATTTTAGATGACAGGACTTTTATGTTAGGCTTCAATGCTCTGATGACGTAATCGAATAAACTTGTTTTTTGGCGGGCATTCTTGATTAATGCGGCCTCGATTGTAGCTGAAGAACTTCTTTGGAAAGAAAAGAAAATAGAAATTCGAAGAAAATACTTCTGGGGTGCTTGTTTCTTATTCTCTTCGACTTTTCTTTGTGTTCGAATGACATTTAAACCGTCATAGAATGGAATTCGAAACTTGTGTGTGTGTGGAAAATGTCACGGATTAATTCCAGAAAGGTAGTAGAGGGGTGTTTTGGTTATACTGATAGGGAGGAGCTTTTGGTATTTGTTTATTGAGCCCCAATAGTCTTTATACGCAGATATTCGAAGCCATAGTTATGTATCTAAACAAAAAATATTTAAGATAAATTAGCATTTTAAAAAGAAGTGTAGACATTTAATTGATTTAAAAGTACAATTTTTTTAAAGGTTTTTATTTTTTCAATCTTAACAACTAAACTTGCACGAAATATTAAATGGTAACATGAAATGACTTAGGAAATAGAGAGTGAAAAGATTTGAATAATTTATACTCGTATTAATATTTCGAGCAATTATTAGAATTATTTATATATACAATCAGCCGCCTATCCGGTATAGTGGTTAGTGACGCTAACTACTGTACCGTTGGACCCTGGTTCGAATTCCGGAGAAGGCATGATTGTTTGTAAATGCATAGAGCCTTCGCGGCATGAGGGTACTCTAAATAGCCGTCGAACCGCAAATGCTCTCGTGAGATTAATGGAAGGGGAAGAGAGGTGCGAGGCACTTGACCATCTCCACAGTGTTCTTCCTTAAAATTGGAGCGGAATCAAGCCAAGTCGCATTGTCATCTGTATGGTGCTCAAAGCTGCGGCTAACGATAGTAAATTTCGCAGGCCTTGATCTGATGTAATTGTTGCTCAGGTGATGTAAGTAACAACAATATATATGTATGTAATAAAATATATAATAACAAGCTGGTATACCCGTTCTTCGCACGGGTGAACTGAAAAATTAAGGAATACAGATTGAAGGATAAAGAAGTTTTTAATGGGTTAATTTTTTACGTAAATTGCAAATTAAACAAAAAAAAATCACATTTGTTAAATTTTTAGTCTGTAGATCTAATAGCTGATAAAAAGGATTTTTTTTTTTATTTATAACTCCCCGTAACTCTCTTGAGGGTTGATTTTTGAAAATATCTTCCTAAGCTGATCTCTGCTCAGCAAAAGTAACACATTGTTACAAATTTTGTGTAATGATCACTTAAAATAATGTAAATAATTTATATCTGAAAGTGTAATACGTTAATATTACTTTTTGTTGTAGTTATTTTATGTTAAAATTGTAATATATTGGCAAGCAACGCCGTTTCTCAAATTATAATGGCGATTCAATGAAAAACATAGCGAAATGTTGGCGATAGAAGCAAGTTGGCAACTGTCTAGCTATTTTCATAGATCGAGCTTTATTAGAGCTTTGGGAAAGATTAGACTTAAGCTTTCGCAGCATAATTCTTAGTAGGTAATTTTTCTACACTTCCGGAAAGTGCAGCGGCCGCGGTAGCAGAGTAGTCTAGGCATCGGATCGTGGCTGGCCTTGTCACGAGTTCGAGTCCAGGCTCACCAGTTTGAACCCCCTAAAAACCCGTCGTGTAGGGGAGCGATGCACATTAACCCTTTATCTACCGCATTATGATTTACTGCAGTTATTTTCATGCAATATTTTTTTTGGACCACTACATTGAAAATTAAGGGATATACATAAACAAAATACTCAACTTTGGGAAATTTAATCCGTTAGAGCTAATTAATTAATTAAAGATTTTCCACTGTAAAATTAATTATATATATATACACTGTGTTCACTTAAAATAAAGAGTTTCTCAGGTCCTCATTAACATACAAAAAAAATAAGACACTTAAATTTTGACATTAACTATTTTTTCGGAACAAAAATGACTATCTTTGCAATCCGCTGAAAACGCAATTTCTGCTATAAAACTATTCGCCTTCCTCGTTAAAACACTCATAATAGAACCCGTGTTGCCTTATATCTTGGAAGAGTGGATTTCAAAGAATATTCCTGCAAAGTATTGTCAGAATATTCGTGAAATTGGTTATTCTATGTTATTTTAAAGTGAGTGGTACTTATAAGTACCGCGTCGGTAGATAAAGGGTTAAATCTGTCGAGAGCTCAAACGTCCTCCTGTTGGTGTGGTATGGTAGTTAGGAGAGGGTGGTGCTAATTCACAGGTTCGTCCACGTCACTTGACCATGGTTCAAAATTACGTGGTCTGTCACCAAAAGCCCTCGAGTTGCTGAACAGAACCACATTAATATTCCCTCACTCACTCACTCCAAAAAATACAGTACAGTAGTTATTATTTTTATACTTAAAAATGCAATATCTGCCTATTCAATTTAAATTATAGCGTTATAATTAATTACTAACCCAGTGGTTCTCAAACTTTCAATACTTGCGACCCAATATTCAAAAATAATTTTCATCGCGCCCCCCTCCATACAATATCAGTTTATTGAATTTAATAATAAGATACTTTGATGCTAAATGTACAATAGGATTAAATCTCTTAGGTTGCACCCGCACATATAAACATCTCGCTCAGCTAAAACGTTCTTTTCCCCGGACGTATATATACGTCTGTCAAAAGTACGATCTTTTCTGTGCACTTCTAATATTCCGCAGGCTTTGGAATACAATAAAAGGACAGTGTTTACGAAGGATGTACTTATATTTCAGAAGATTTGCTTATTTTTATTCCTTCTCCCCCTCCCCAATATATCATATAAGCACGCCTACGTGGAAAACAATGGCATTGTGGAGCGAATCGCATAACTTTTAATCGGCAGTTAAAAGGGATTCGTTATAAACCGCACAAATTATCAAGATAAGCATTAATTTTTGTATATAGTGACACAAGCATGGGATCACTTATAATTATTTACTTGTTCTTAACTTAGTATTGTTAAATTAATTATGAAATACATTATGCAGTACTGATACTTTTATAAGTGTATTATATCAGTGTAAATGTGTATTCTATTTTTGATTATGTCAGAATGTATTTTTTTTTTGTTTACTTTCAGTAAATTAGTAATTTTTTAAAAATAATCTTTTGTTTTCGACTTTTCAATATGCTCGAGGCCCCCTTGTAGAGTTATCACGCCCCCCAAGGGGGGGGGACGTACCCTACAGTTTGAGAAACGCCGTACCAACCACAAACAAATTACGCAAATTTGTCCAAATGATGTAGTGGGAAAGACAAAGTTTATCTACTTTAAGTACCAGAAGCGATAGAAGTATTTATTTTGATATAAGGATCAATTTGTTACTACCAAATGTGCATAGTAAAATCATAAAACAAAAACGAACGTAGAAATAAATTATCAATTTTTATTGTATGTATGGTTCACTATTTTGGCGATAATGGCTTACCCATGAAAAAAATCAATCGTCGCTATTCAAATAAAGATAGATTTAAAACAACATCTCCCTTCAAAATTTAGTTTTATTCTAAAATAAAAAAAAAATAGGGATTACACTGATCAAAGGAATAAATTAGAAGCGAGTGCCTGTCGTAGACAAAACAAAAAGTAAAAGTTTTGCTTCACACATAAAAGATAGATATATACTGTCGCGGGCTTTTTTTGCAGCGGACGCCAAAATTGCTTGCAGATGGCAGAATTTTTACCTACTTACTTGACAATTATCATTATATTTTGGACACTTCATACAATATCTTTATAAATTATAGCAAATGTGTTATTCTGATGTTATAAGCTATATTATTGTAAAGTTTCCTTAAAATCCATTCACTTTTTTTTTGCGTGAAAGAGGAACAAACATCCAAACAATCTTTCGCGTTTATAATATTAGTAAGGATTTACCCTATAGTACACATTGCCGGTATACTGAACAGCCAGCTCAATATCTCTGAGGTGTTGGAGTCCGTGGTCCTACCATATATTCAGCGCTTTCCATTACCCAACAGAATAATGCGGGACCACACGCGGCACTCTACCCATCAGATTGAATTGCTTCCTTGGCCTGCTTGTTCTCCCGATCTGTCGCCAATCAAAAACATGTGGTCCATACTCGCACAACGACTGGGCCGGGATACACCACCCGCTGCTACACCAGATCAACTTTGGCAATATGGGAAGCTGCTTGGACTGCTGTACCCCAAGGATACATCCAAAACCTCTTTGATGCTATGCCGAGACGCGTGGCAGAGGTTAAAGACAACAATGGCGGGTACACTTACTACTGATTTTGTCATCATCCACACGTCATAAGGAGTTGTAATTTTAATCATTTGATCTTTGTATAGCACGTTATCTGCTAAATAAATTTCGCTGTGATATCTCAGGTTCGCTGGATATCTCTTTCCTTGTTGATGTTGCATTTTATGTGGCCAGCAGTGTATTTAAAGGCCGCATTACACGTGCATTTTTGGTGCAACTTTATGGACCAATTTTTCCTCCTATCTGATGCTGTAAGCAAAACGACATGCTCTGACGTCAGCTGCGCTCTATCTCCACATTGAAAAACTACTCGCCAATTTTTCTGCTTCGGCAAACGAACATCCAAAATTATTTCTTTTATTTCGCTCGCGTCTCTGTTGATGTGCGTGAACAGAAATGGAGCACCATTCTATTTAAAATATTATACGCCATTAAAATATTACACACCATTAAAATATTATACACCATTAAAATATTACACGCCATATCTGATGCGTTTGAGGATATCGACGCCGCCATCTTGTTTATGGCGTAGGGTGCCGAATAACCCCATTGGCTGGAATTCCAAGCAACTTTTATTTGGAACAACTTTTTGAGCTCACTAGCAAAAAGTTGTTCGAAAGCCGTTGCTGTGGTAACTGAGTATTGAATTGCTTGAAACGTGTACGTGTGACGGTACGTGTACGTCCTTAAGAGGGGGGAAAAACTTGGATCAGTGTTTAACCAACAAAAGTCATAAGTTTTATGAACGAGGAATCATGTTACTGCCGGAAAGATAGCAAAAAGTATTGAATTAAAATGGAGAATTTTATGATTGAATAAAGTATTTATACACTGCAAGAAAATCGTTTATCGTTTTTACCAGAAATAACAGTATGATATTACTTTCGAAACAACCCAGTACCATAAGATTTGTAAGACATAGGTTCTCATTATTTCAGATTTAATGTCTCTCAAACCCATCACATGTGGAATAGAAAGCACTGCTGCACTTTAATGAACCGCATATCTTACACAAAATATAAATTGGGAAAAATTAAACTTTAACAAAAATGATATCATTTCACCGCATTTGAAAATCCTTCGCGAAACTATTTCTAAACATTCTTCAGAGAAGTATTATATGAAAGGAAATGAGTAAAAAAAATGAAACATATTTTCTCTGAAAACGAAAAGATTAAATATTAAGAGAAGAATTTATCTTATATCCAAGATATTTTGTACTTGGATTCTCAAAGAGACGTCAGCAGTTAATTTATAGAGGAAATATAAATTCGAGGGGGGTTCAAAAAGGCTCGATTTCTTTTTGTGATAAGAAACACCAAGCAGAAGAAAATTTCCAAATAGGTATTGAAGAAGATAGCAGTCAATGTCTGAGACATCTGTCAGTGAATGGATAAATAATAACAAAAAAAAAAAAAAAAAAGGGTAACACAAATTTCTTTGTGCTCGGTGGAATATTTTGAAAGCAGTATTCACATTCGTACCATCATACCTTTTTGACAGTATTCTGAAAGATAAATGTAAATACGTACACAACAAAAGCTCTTTATTCCTGGAGAAATGAGCTGAGAAGGTATATAATTCTCTATGAGTCAATATCTTAGCAATGGTTCTGACTAAAATGAATGGTAGACACTAAAATGATGCTGTTTGGATGGCGTAGTTAATTTGTCGCTGGCCTTCTGCATCTAAGGTTGCGGGTTCGATCGCGTTCCAAGTCGATGGATTTTCGTGATGCAGAAAATTGACAGCGTCTGTGTCGTAAGATTATACGGTATTTTAAAAGTCCCTAGAGTGCCTATTTGGCTTCGGTGCTCCCGGCAATTTTAAATTCCTAGAACGATTTCGCATCGTCAGAACTCAGACACCATCTTCTGGGGGAGGAGGAGTATCCACCTATATATGGTGCTTCGGCGACAAGCTGTTGGTGATGGAGGGGAGGAAGACCGATGGTGACTTTGAATGCTGCTTGGGTGCAGAGTATTTGAACTGGCCAGCTTGGAGTCCGCAGTGGATAGACGACTGAGGCGAAAGGAATCCCTATTCGGGCCAGTCGTTAAGGGCTTTTATTCCTGTCCTTTGTTGCTTGTGACTTGCAGAAGAAGACGCCTCTGCAGTGCCAAACTGTAAAAAGGGATACCATCTTCCGGGGAATGTGCTAGGTCCTGCAGTGGTAAAATACAAATCTACAACCTCATTCGAAAAAACAAAACAAAAACATTTAAATTACTTAATGGAAGAAAAGGGATAAATTTGTGTGAAAAAGCAAATATTTAAAATACATTTAGATTTTAATAATTTGGAGGGGAAAAAATATTTTTTGGTACACGTTATTTGTGAATGAATATATCTTTTGCACAATGTTATTAAAAAGACTTTCGATTGAATGTTTATTATTTTAAAGCAACTCGATGGCTATTGGAGGAGAATCTCATAATTTTGAAACGTGGTCAAGTGACGAAGACCACATTTAGTGGAATACACTGACCACTTTCGTGGGAGGGGCTTTTTTTAAATACTAAAACATCTAGACGTAGTCTTTACCTAAAAACAAGTAATAAAAAAAAATTAAGTCAATTCCTACTTTGATCAACAAAGAAAATTTTTATATATTTTAGATACTTTCTATTAAATAATTACTAATATGAATATGTATATACATATGACACACAGAATCACAACATTAAGTGGTAATTCATTTTTATTAATTATCATTAAAGTATCGTATTGTCATCCAAAACAATCGTGTATATAAAATTTCAGTTCAAATGAATGCCTTAAAACGTGAGAAAAAAACCTTTTCAAATTTTGACACAAGTCGCCAAAAGGGTCGTTAAGTCGGCAAAAATGATGCCAACATGGCTGTATTTGTAATTCTTTGAATAATTAATTTTAATCCATTAATTTTTATTAATTATTAAATTTCTGTATTGTCATCCAAAATAATCATGTATATAAAATTTCAGCTCTATTGAGCGTTTTAAAATGTATTTTACTAACGATTGAAAATTCCACCAAGATAAATAAATAGACAGTGTGAGTTAATAGTAGGAATTGAAAAAAGATACTGTAAAATACAGGGAACTATTAATTTATCATATTTTTTTTAACATCAAAAATTTGTTTGGAATATATTTTTAGATTCCTAAAATTATATTAAAGGGAGTGGCATAATTAACGTGAAAAAGGGAATTCTGATATCCGAACTGCCCCTATCCAATCGGAAATTATTTATTTAAATCTTATGAGTAACTTTTTTGATTCCCCTTTTGAAGAAATATATAGAGATAAGATTTATTTTTCTGCTAAGTAATAGCAGGAAAGTAAAAATAATCCGTGATTAGTATTGAAGAAGGCAATCTGAAACGTCTCTGAGAACAAATAAAATTATAAAATGAACTTCAGATAATCGAAAATTTCCTTGAATTCTTAATAGAAAAATTCGGGATATTATTTTTGCTCAACCTGTCATTGCCACAGCGATTGGTACATGTACCTGACAACATTTTAAAAAGATTAATACAATGGTATTTTTTTTAATTGGAAAAGATGATTAATTTCTCCTATTTTTGAAAATAAATTAAAATGACGCAATAGGAAGCTCAATAAAAGACGATTACACTGGGAAATAAATTGTTATAAGTTCCAAAGAAAAGAAATACGAATCGATTCACTTTTAATCCTTATGGAGACCTTAATGTTACTAAGAGTAAATATGTCTGTAAGTGAATTTTAATTTGCTAAGGCCTTAAAATAAATGAAAATCATAGGAAAAATACATAACAATGTGTAGTTTCTTAGAATTTTATGGGAATAGAAAATGATTATTTGTCTTCATCAGACATTTATTTTCATTTGTTTTGTTCAAATATACTTTATTATTGCGCAAATGCACAAAACTATTCTTACCGAATAACATAAAACATGTCAGAAAACACAGTAACAGATTATTACACGAAGCAATTAAAAAAAAAAAAAAAACTGAAATATATAACAGAGTACAGTCTGCAAATGTCTTATCATAAGTGACATTGATTTAACAGTTCTTTTTTTTCTACACGTTTTCGGATATGTAATCGCACCCGGCATAAGTTTTATTTTTACATTCTATATATAAAAAAAAAATTGCAGAAAGTTCTAATTAAATACAACGATCACCAATTTCAAAACGGGGGAAAAATTTTTTTCTCTTAGTCGTAAAAGAGTTAAGAAATGAATTTCCAGAACTAAAAAAAAAGCGTTTTACTGCTCATTAGAACTCTGGAGAAAACAGACTCGCAAAACTGACAGCCTGACAATGCGATGTGAGATTTGATATAAATACACTGAAGTGCCATTAAATTAGGGATAACAAGGGCTATGCAAAATGTGTAGCGCTGCGCATCATTTATGCGTAAGTGAGGGCACTGTGGTAACCGCATAAATAGCACGTACTGGGGTTGTTCTGAATTAATTGTTGGGATTGTGCCAGTATAGGTAAACTGTCTGATTTATAGACGCCTTCGATCGTGGACAAATCGTAATTGCGCGACTCATGGGCCATTCAATTTCCGAAAATCGTCAAACAGCTAGAAGTTTCAAGGTCGACAGTGTCAAGAGTATACCAAGAATACATGGATGGTGGACAAAAAACTAGCGATCGAGCAAAATGCAAAGGACAATTAGTCTTGACAGCACATGGTGAGATAAGGCTTAGGCGTATTGTACGTAGCCAGCGAAGCCAAACATTAGCTTAAATTACCACCCAGTTGAAAAACGGTGACAGTCGTACGATCAGTAAATGGACTGTGTAACGCTCACTTCACCGTATGGGCTTCGGGAGCAATCGACCTACGAAAGTACCATTGCTCAATGCTCGCCATCGGGCTGCACGTCTTGCCTGGGCAAGAGAGCTCAGAGACTGGAGTGCCGAGGCATGAAAACGAGTAGCATGAAGGGATGAGTTACGATTCCGATTACAACCCCGATGAGAGGTTGAAAATATGGCGTCAGGCTCCTGAAACCATGGATCCTGCATGCTAGGTTGGAACTGTACAAGGGCATGGGGGCTCTATTATGGTCTGGGGGTGTTTTTTCGTAGCACTGTTTGGGTTCTTTGGAGCCTGTACCAACCTCCCTCTAAGCAATTCTGTACGTAGAGTTACTGATGGTGGTATTCTCAATCGCGAGTTATTGAAAAGAAAACTCACACGGATTGGGTAACCCTCGCTCGCCGATAACTCGCGGATAATTCTCCTTTCTTATTCTCGAACTGACGATTACCGAATCTGAGATGTTACAGTCGTTGTGATTGGACACTGATAATCACGTGACATATTCTTTGTTACGTCCATCTTTGTTTACAAACAGATTCGCGTGATCGAAATCCGCGAGTTACCCTCCGAAATCGGAGGGTAGAATCGGCGGGTTACCTTTGGATGAATAATCCGTGGATTTGGCGCGATCCGCAATTGAGAATAATGATGTTTCGCCACACACACAATCTGCGAGTTACCTCCGGTTCGGGGATAACCCGAGGTTAACTCACGATTGAGAATACCACCGTGAGGGATCACCTCCATCCGCTTATACTGTTCTGTTATCCGCACGGTAATGGAGTTTTCCAGCAAGACAACTAACTGTACCTCTCACAAGTCCCGGTTAGCTACTTTCTGGTTGGATGAGCATTCCTCTGGCTTTTCTGTCATAAATTGGCCACCTAGAAGCCCAGACTTAAAATCCTATTGGGAATCTTCGGGATTTTTGGAATAAGGTGTGAAAGGCCACCCCACAGCACCAACGAACCTTACAGAATTATGGACAGCTTTAGCCATTATTTAGCAAGGCATTCCCATGGAACGTTTCCAGAAGCTTGTTGAATCTATGCCTTGTCATGAGGCAGTCGTTATCAAGGTCAGAGGAGTCCCAACTCGTTACTAGATAAGTATCCTTAATTCAGAGGCACTTCAGTGTAGATTAATGTGAGATTCCAAAGTTTAATTCGTTTACATTAATAGCATATGCAAAGATACAACTTTCGTGGCAACACTATTAATGGAGCGTACATCTAATCTTTTTGAAGTTAGAATCTTAAGACGCATTTTGCTGAAAGGTGAATCTAAATTAAGCATCAGATTTGGCTGCGTTACGCTCAATCGGTTTTCTCTGCTCCATTCCTCAATCGTGCTCGGGTCGATGACGCTCGTTTTTTAGGCACGTGTTTTTTTTAGGCACCAGGGCCAGTCCTTCAGGACAACCATTTAATTATTTTAATTGGTTACCCGCCTACTGGGGACTTATGAAACTATCTCCATCCACCTCCTAAAATCACGTGACATCCCGTTGCCTATAAATACCGAGATCTGGAAATCGCACGCCCTCTTGCTCTCGCCTCTCTGCAATCATGTAGCCAGCCGGCTGCCACGCGTTGCGTGTTGTCTTTATTATGTGTAATGCCGGCCTGCTTTATGTTTATGTGTTCTTAAGATGTGAATAAACTGGATTAATGTTCCAAACTGCCTCATCAATAGTATTGGATGCGTAACATCAATCAAAATAGAAAATGTATCTAATATACAGTCATTCACTCGCCATCGGCCACACCCTATCTTTGGTTCGCCACATTAAAATCTGCCACTCGCTACGATAAAATACGGCATAGTATGCACCACTCTAAGTTTCCTTATATATATATATATAGTACTTCTATAATATTGCTGGCGAGTAGTAATGATACTGTAACGTAAGATGCCAGTAGCAGGGATTTCTTAATATTGGATGCATTTTAGATGTTGGTTGATGTTACATATTTATGAAATTGAGGAGTTAGTCTTGTAGTTAGTTATCCAGTTTATTATTTGATGGCACTTTTAACATATTGCGTTCGAACATAACAAGAAGCAGACACGAAGACACAAAACACAGAACAAAAAAACTACGATACTATGCGTTGCAGCCGGCTACATGTTGAAGGCAGACAAAGACAGAAGAGAAAGAATTTCCAGAATTCTCGCTATTTATACTCAACAGCAAATCATAGGATTTGGGTGGGTGGATGAATGTAATTCCAAAAGTCTCTGTTAGGCGCGGGTAGCTAGTTAAAATAATTAAACTGTTGTTCTAAAGGACTGGACCACAGATAAACCAAAAGCTATTAAAGATTAAATTACTGGGAATTATTACACACACACACACACATATATATATGGGGGAAGAGAGTGATCTAATAGTAGGAATTGAAAAAAAAGATTATTCTTATGTAGGAGATGGAAGTTAAGATACGAAACATGGGATCTATATTTTAATTCAGTAGAAAGAGCATTTAAGCACAAAAATATTACAAAAGAATTAAATTCCGAAAGTTTAATAAACTTATGTTGCGAGAAAGTTACCAATATTTTAGTTTAAATTAGTGATAACTAAGAGATTGCGACAAAATAAAAGCATTAATTGTGAAAAAGCACGAACCCTCTCCTTTTGTTTGCTTAAAAAATTTTAAGATCGGCTCTCAGGGAATAAGTTTTCCTTGCCTTACATAGTATACGGTGTTATATACAAGTTATATAAACGGTACGGTATTATCGCAACGGTATTGACAACATTGTATGAAACATAAATTACGAGGTCCGTCGCCAAAAGCCCTTGAGTAGTGTAATAGTGCGACATTAATATTCACTCACTCATGAAATCCAATTCAGCGCGTACGACACATGGGAAATCAGGGTTGCCAACTTGGTGAGTTATTTTGAACGTTAGCAATCTTGCAATAGTATGTAAGTACCATATAAACATATATAGTACATAAATAAAATCTACATAATTTACATATAAATATTTTTAAGTAATTAGACTAAGTGACATTTAAACTGCATATACTCCTATTTAGATACATAGGAATACATAACTATTTAAACATTGCCCTTTACAGAAAATGGATGAAATAAACAAATCTAACGATGAATGGGCACGAAAAAGAGAACTACTTAACGCCCGTATGCGAACATGTCGTAAAAGAAAACGTAGAACTTCCGAACAATTAGATTGTCTTGCCCACAATAAATCGGAAGTTTTCACTTCTATCGTGTAGTCATAAGCACACACACAATTTTTTTAAAAAATAAATTTAAAAAATATAAATATATACTTGTTTATAATATACTTGTTCGTAGTTTATAAGTTAAATGTGATTATTTAGTTAAGTGTAACATTGATTTAAGTTTAGTTTTCTAGGGTCAAGCAATATTATCGTAAAAACTGTTTTTACTTCACTAGCTTCTGTTACTCCAGCATGTCCAATACAGCAATCCTATTAAGGGGAGTTGGAAACCTCTCTCTATATATACACTGAGAATGTTAAATTAGCTATTTTCGATGTA
>BMAV01024997.1:299286-320869 GCA_019973955.1 Trichonephila inaurata madagascariensis | reverse complement strand
CTCGTTGTACGTCATCCAAAAACTGTGTATGATAAAATAATCCTATTTCATTATAAATACCTAATAAAAAAGCGAATGAAAAATCAACTACATAAGTTTTTATATAGGTATGGGCATTAAACTTAAATACTTTGTAGCAGGCTATGTCGAGAAGGATCCTTCTTAAACCTAAGTTAGGGTTGTTTGCTTTGAAGTTTCATTGAAAGTTTAACTGCCACCTCCTTACAATGGAAACGACATATGCAGGTCTGATATGTAAAATAAGGGTTTTGCGTGGGTAAAAGAGTTATCGGATATTTACACTACCAGCATGAGCATTTATTGATTCAATCTGCTAGTTAGAAATTCCTTGCCTATATTTAGGCCTTTACCCGTAGGCGTTACCACTGAAGTAATCCTCAAAGTGAAAGATTCTTCTTCGGAATTTTTTTCTGCGGCGGATTCAAATCTATTCCAGACTTGAGCTTCCTCAGTTTAATTGGAGAAACTCAGCGTTTTGAGAACATACAAATCTTTTGAAGTTCACAGATAAGTGCGTTTTGATTTTGATAGATAATTGATCTCCTTGTGTGCACCTTGAGTTATCCTCGTAATGGATAAGTTGTTAATTGGTTAGCTGTGTTTCTGATTATTTCTTAATGTTTTGTGTCATGTCGGATTTTAGTCCCAATCTTGAGAGTGAGGAACCTTAAAAATTCTGGAAATAGTAATCCGTCGGTATTTGTTGATAATAAGAGCTTTTGCTTACGGTGAGATGAGACATTGTCCAGAGAGTGAGTGAGTTAGAGAATATTTACATGGCACTGTTCAGCTACTCTAGAGTTTTTGGTGACAGGACCTTGTCATTTTGAACCCAGGTTCAGTGACGAGGACGACACCTGAGCTAGCATCCCCCTGTCCTAACTACCACACGAAAAGGAGGATATCTGAGCTCCGATAGATTTAATGTGGCCGCGGTAGCCGAGTAGTTTAGGTATCGGATCGTGGCCGGCTTTGTCACGAGTTCGAGCCGCTAAAGACCCGCCGTGTAGGGCAGCGATGCACGTTAAATCTGTCGAGAGATGAAACGTCCTCCCGTTGGTGTGGTATGGTAGTTAGGAGAGGGGGTGCCAGCTCAGGTGTCATCCACGTCACTTGACCATGGTGCAAAATTACGTGGTCCGTCGCCAAAAGCCCTCGTGTAGCTGAAGAATGCGACGTTAATATTCACTCACTCACTCACTCACACCCGATAGATTTAATGTGCATCGTTCCCCTACACGGCGGGTCTTCAGTGGTACTAGACTCGAGCTCACGACTCGCTGGCCCCCAGTCTGTTACCTTAACCTCTAGGCTACCACGGCCACGAGTCACTGTCCAAGTAATAGGCTAAATTCATGTGACGTCAATGGTGCACACAGAAATTTTTCAAGGGGAAGAGGAGGAGGAGGAGGGGTTTCAAAGGTCGAAAGTCCATCATTCTTGTTTCATACCCCAATACGCCGCCAAACATATTCTTTGATTTTGTTGATTGAACAAAAAACAGTAAAAAGTAAATTATTGAATAAATAATTAGCATTAAATAATAAACAACAAATACTTGATTAAGTTTTACGAACAAAATCCATGGGATTATAATCAATCGGGAAAAAAATTAAGGATTATGAGGGGGTATCCGGACCCTGGGACTCCCCTCCCCTTGTGTGGGCTATTGTGTGACGTCATATAGTCACATGATAACAACGAATACGTTTTTCCACTCCATCAGTTCGTAAATTCCTGTGACTTCATAGTTACACTAACGAATACAGGGAAAACAAATGCACAAGATTTAAAATTACTCGTGTAGTTTAAGAATTCTTTTTTAAAATGTTTGAAAAATGTTTGAAGAATTTTAACATTTTACCGTATTTACTTATTATTGTATCTTAATTTTATATGTAGAACAAGTCTAATGTGAGTTTTGAATTCAATTCAGAACATGTGACAGCATTTGTCATGTGACCATCATGAATTTAGCCTATAGCTCATCCTGAATGCTTGAATCCACAGAAAAGTTTTTGACATTTTGAGATGATTGACAATGACATTTTGAGAAAATGAATTGCGTTTCGAAGTATTTTGCGACATTAATTTTTTCTTATAAGGAAAAGCCTTATTTATTTATTTATTACTCTTTTTATTTTTAAGTTATTTGTATATAATTATAGAACCTTCCTAAGCAAATCTTCGTAATTTGTTGGTATTTCAGGCAGCGTTCTACGTTTGAATAAATGTTTTAAAATGATTTTCCTGGTCCAAATTAAAGCATTTTTTTTACACATAAGTAAAGAAAATTTACAATTACAGAATAAAAAAAAATACTCTTCCGACACCGGGAATCGAACCCGGGCCTCCTGGGTGAGAGCCAGGTATCCTAACCACTAGACCATGCCGGATGCAGAAGGATCTTGATTAAGAATATCATAAGAGTTTTAAAAATTGCTGATTTTGTTAGTAAAATGAATCGAATAAATGAGTACACATGCCTCTAATATGATTTAAATTAAGCGACATTGAATTTGATATGACATGTCTTTGGAGATATAAATTCCATTTTTATATTTTTTTTGTGTGTGTGTGGTCTACTTTATATTTCTCTCTATTATATATATATATTATTAACTTTTTAAATTAACGAGTATATATTTTTTTCTGTTTACATTGAATAGAAAACACATAATTCGAGTTCAAAAAGTTACTTTCCGACACCGGGAATCGAACCCGGGCCTCCTGGGTGAGAGCCAGGTATCCTAACCACTAGACCATGCCGGAGTCACAAGCGTGTATTCTAAATATATACTGTTCAGATAAGAATTCTGTGTTGTTCAACACGGAAGAAACACGCGTGTTCATTCCCACGCACTGATTTTAATTTCGATAACATAACTTTGTGTTTTTCTATGCTGAAAATATAAACATGCTCTCTCTCGTGCTAAATTTAACTAACACCTTTAAAGAGAAATAGCTCAGTGGTGTACATAAGTGGGGATTAACAAATTAAGTAACAAATTTTCAATTTTTTACCATACCCCTCGCCGCTTTCGACAACAGGTTTTTTAGAATGTACCTCCCCCATATAAGAGAGGTCTGTGCACACCATTGTGTGTGAGTTTCACTCAAAAGTATGAAATATTCGTCATGAAAGAAATGCATAACATATGGTTTAAACATAATATAAATTATAAAATACATTAAGAACTGAATAATATAAAGAATTTATGAAGCTTGTGTATATACCATACGAAATAGACTGAAAAATACCTGTTAGATTTTGATATCCTGCTGTGAAAGCTTATAGACTTGGTACAGAAAATTATATTTTATTAATTCTTTTTATATTTATTATTTTTTTTTTCATTCTGTCGTAGAACTCAAAGAACGCATCATTCATTTGCAAATTTGTCACTACCATCCTATTTTTTCTAAAAGTATTCCGGTGATTGAATGGTTAGGTGTATACTGTAAGACAGTAACACTTTTTAGCGAGAAAAAAAAATAAGTGAATTTGTGCGAAAGCATATATTTCTGGATATCAGTATCTGAACAATAAAACTGATTCATACCTGAAAATAAAGAAACGCAAAGAAAATATACACCGAAATTCTCGAAAAATTGGTACATCAGTCTAATACTGTGCTGACCCGTTACGGGAGCGAATAACTGCAGAAGAATACAATGCAATAACTCAGCAAGCTTCTGGAGATATGTTTCAGGTAATGCACACCGCTCTTTTCGAAGAGAGTTCCACAACGTTGCATCATGAGCTCTTGGATTTCTCTGTTCGATTGCTCATTGTGTATGGTATCCGAAACTATTCTATCATGTTTTTATCTGGGGCTTGATACTAGTATATATATATATAGGCTTATTCTCTACAAACAAGAGATAACATCAAAACAATCACATTCGAAAAACACATAGACAGTAGGAAAATCACACAATGAAGGACACAAGAGTAACCGAGATTAAAAATTATAAAATGGATATATATGCTGCAGTGTTATAAACATTACTGACTTAAGACAGATAATATATAAAATAATTTATATAAAAGTGGGGTTGAACATGTTTTTTGGCCAGCCAACCTTCCCCCTTTATGTAAATAACACTGAGCAAAAACCAATAGAAAATAATGGATAGGAATATCTAAATCCATTACAACATAGAGGTAACTTACCTAAAATTGCACTTACAAATGCAAAGCCCGCGCTAAATCTGAGTGCAATAAATAAGTTATTGCCAGATTCTGTACCCTAATGCAGATTTAAATCAAGTGAAGGGCTGAAATGTTGCACTTAACAAAAGTATAAAAAGAATGGAAATAAAAATTAATACGAGTTGCAAATTATTGCATAACTTTAATAACACTAGAGTAAATATGAATAAAATAATAATAAGTAATTTTATCTAATATTAAATTAATAAATGCCATTTTTAAGTGCATTAAAGACATTTAAAATACAAAATCAAAAATCTGGAATTACATATAGAAATGAGAAAAAGAAGAGAATTAAAATGAAAAAAATAGTCAAAAATTTAACCTGTTAGATAAAAATATTTGACTATGAGCATTAGCTACATAATTACAGGATCTTAAAAAGACCTAAAATTCATATGTTAAAATTCTAACATACATAGGCGCAATGCAGCCACTAAATATGTGAGAATATATAGGCTTATTCTCTACAAACAAGAGATAACATCGAAACAATCACATTCGAAAAACACATAGACAGTAGGAAAATCACACAATGAAGAACATAAGAGTAACCTAGATTAAAAATTATAAAATGGATGCTGCAGTGTTATAAACATTACTCTGACTTAGGACAGCTAATATATAAAATAATTTTATATTTATACATATATATATATGCATATAGGGAGAGAATGAACTGATAGTAGGAATTAGAAAAAACACACAAACTGTTATTGTTAATTTAAAGATTATTTTCCCGACTGTAAATTTTTTAGAGCTTTTCACAGCAGGTAAAGACATGAGTAAAGATATTAAGTATGACATATGGAAAAAGAGCTCAAGAGAGAAATAAAAATTTTAAAAATGTGCTTTACCTTTATTTTAATCCCTGCAAAGTAAGTACACGATAAGAAAAATAAGCTTCCGACACCGGGAATCGAACCCGGGCCTCCGGGGTGAGAGCCAGGTATCCTAACCACTAGACCATACCGGAGACAGCAGTCGTTAGCTTAAAAATATACTTGTTAGTTAAATGTGTTTATTTGCTCAGAAGAAACAGGTGTTCGTTCCCATACGCGGAAGATAATCTCGGTTATTTGAAGTACAGTTTTATCGCGTGGAAAGGGAATAAGTTTCGATTATTCAAATCTTAATCTTTTAAATTTGATTAGAAGTATTACAAACCCGAATTATTATTTTTATCCAATGGGGCTGCGGATTGATATTTTTCCCATTACAGACCAAGTACATTCCCAGGAGCTGGTATCACTTTTTAGTGCGGCAACATATAGGCGTGACCAATTGCCGCAAGTAATTTTGTCGACCAGTTTCCTCCCCAGAGGGAGACACTTGAGTTCTGACAATGTGAACATGTACTAAGAGTTTTTTATTTTGCCGAGAGCATCCAAGCCAAACAGACACTCAAGGAATCTTTTAGATGCCGCATATTCAATGCGACATGGATTCTGCATCACGAAAATCCACCGACTTGGGCCGAGGTCAAACCAGCAACCTAAGATACAGAAGGCCAGTGACAAACCAACTACGCCACCCAGCCGGTACCCCGAATTATGAAGGCTTTAGTAAAAATAAATTTAAAGAGGGGAAGGGGGAGAATGCACTGTTTCTAGAGGAAGAAGTCCTAGTGAATTAACTTTCTTTCTCATAATTATTATCATATTCTTTTTGTATTCATGTTGAATGAGAAGTTTTAATTAATCTTCTTCTGGTATTCATCTTTGACTTTTTTGATTCAATGAACCAAATCTCATGCATTTGCAATCTAGACTCTATCGCTGATTGATTGATTGTTAACGCCGCACCTTAAAGTACCACCAAGGTTATTGTCAACGGACGTTGTTATTTTGAACTAAGGATAAGTGACGAGGATGACATATGAACTGACGATTCCCTCACCAAACTTTCACACCATGCCATCGTAAAGACTTTGGCATGGTGTGGAAGTGGCATGGACTTTAAACCTTGTCAGATTTAACTGCATCAACTCATATACTAAAAAGTCTTTAATGGCATCATGATTAGAACCCTCGAACTCTATAAATGCAAAAATCAAAGACATGATTTTTTTTCTCTTTGTAAGGAACTTTTGAAAACTCTTCACGGGACAATTCAGAATGAGATCTTCCCAACATCTTCTGTAAGAATGAATAGTCAAAACTGGAGTTCTTTCGATGACTGTACGCCACATAGAGCCTGTGCGCAACAAGATTGACACTAGACACTTAAAGATTGGAAACAATTAGCGTGGAGTGAGTGAGTGAATATTAACGTCGCACTGTTCAGCTACACGAGGGCTTTTGGCGGCGGACCACTTAATTTTGAACCATGGTCAAGTGACTTGGATGACACCTGAGCTGGCACCCCTCTTCTAACTACCACACCACACCAACAGGAGGACGTTTCAGCTCTCGACAGATTTAACGTTCATCGCTGCCCTACACGGCGGGTCTTTAGTGGTACTGGACTCGAACTCATGACATGCCTTCCATGATCCGATACCTTGACCACTGGGCTATCGCAGCCCCTAAATTAGCGTGGAAGTGACGAATTGTGAATTTAACTGTGTATCGGTGGAAGGAAAGATTTGTGCGTTTTCAGAGCTCATGAGAACATGGATCCCACCTGTCGACAGAAGTTGGTACCTGCTGGAGGGGGGGGGGGGATCTGTAGTGTTATGAGGTTTGCTGAATTGGAAAATTCTAAGATCCTTTAAGGTCACGAACACTTGACCAGGGAGTCACAAATTCGAGTCCTGGCGTCATAGAAGACCCACCTTGCAGAGGGGGCCGATGCATATTAAATATGTCGAAGTTGAAAATCCTCCCGTGGGTATGGTGTGGTAGTTTGGAGAGGGGGCTACCTGCTCAGGTATCATCCTCGTCACTTGACCGAGATTCAAAATTACGAGGTTCATCGCCAATAGCTGTCGTGGAGCTTAATAGTACGATAATATAAGTTTCTCTCTCTCTAGACTAGCGTAGTCAAACTTTAGAGCTTCATGGACTATTAAATGTATAGTTTTATTTTGGTGATTCACTACAATTATATTGTCCTTTATTCATGTCTCCACTTACATCAGCATGTCACAGAAAAATAACTTCACGAAAAGCGAGAGCAAAACGGCAACGCAAAGTAATATCAACAAACTGAAATGTTATGCCGTCAATTTGCCATGTGATTTCTAGCTCTCACTTTCAAATGTCACTAGATACACTGCAAAAGTAGCTAAAAACTCTTTTAACTCATAAGGAAATTCGCTAAAATAGTAGCTAAAATCTAAAAAAAAACTTATATCCAGTGTTCCATAATACCCTTTTGTTATGAGTTATTTTTGAGACTGAATCTTCATAAAAATATAAGTAAATAAATCTCAATTTTTCTGCGGACCATCCAAACTTTTTCACGGATCATCACTGTTCCGTGCACCCCCACTTGACGACCACTACTCTAGACCAGGTTAGTATGTAATAGTGCTCATGGTCACAAATTCGTGCCCAGAGATGTCACTTTCAAATCAGTTGTCCAAGTCTTCATATCACTAAAGATCCATCATAAAGAAAGAATTAAAGTCCTAACTTTGGTGTGATGTGGAAGTTAGGAGAGTATGTGTTCTTTCTCTTGTCTAGAGGCCACTGCAGCCTTGTGGTCTAGGTAACGAACTCGTGGCTGGCATGCCATGAGTTCGAGCCCAGTACCACTGAAGACCCGCCATGTAGGGGAATGATGTGCGTTAAATCTATCGAGAGCTCATACGTCCTCCCGTTGGTGTGATGTGGTAGTTATGAGAGGTGATGCCAGCTCGGGTGTTGTCCTCGTCACTTGACCGTGGTTCAAAATTACGAAGTTCGTCGCTAAAAGCCCTCGTGTAACTGAACTGTGCTGCGTTAATATTCACTCACTTTCTCTCTCTTGTCTAGGATTCAAAATTACGAGATTCGTCACAAAAGTAGTTTTCGTATTATCTATAAGAGTATATCATTTGTGATGTTGATTAGCAATCAATCTAAAACATGCCATTAAATTTTAAATCGGATGATTTGGGATATTTTTTTTTTTTTTCTGGCTTGAATCCCTTATTATTAGATGAGAGGTAATATAACATATTTTAAAATTCTTGTAAATATTTTAGTCTCCGATTTGGAGGTTTAGATTATAAATATGGAGATATATGTATATATATATAGAGAGAGAGATTAGTATTTCTCATTTGAGGCTAAAAATATTAACTAAAATTTAACGGGATTACATTTGCACTTTTAAAATAAAATAATAGTAAAATTTATAATCAAAATCGGTCTTTCTTCCGTATGAAAAAATGAATACTCATTTCTTTCCTATAGATTAAATATCTAATCAGAAGACTTCAAAACAACTCCGGCATGGTCTAGTGGTTAGGATACCTGGTTCTCACCCAGGAGGCCCGGGTTCGATTCCCGGTGTCGGAAGGATTCTTTTTAAACTCGAGTTTTGTATTTCCTTTTCTGTATGAATAGTTATATACCGTTTATTCCGTCGTATAACGCGCACTTTTAACACAAAAGAATAAGATGTGTGTGTGTGTGTAAATTTACAGGTTGTCACACCTAAATTTTAATATTTTTTCACGCCAATTTAATTTTCTAATGCAAACGTAAATTTTTCTCAACAAGTTAACTTAAATTTTAAAATATCATTATAAATATATGCAGCAAAGGGCTATGGTAAAGCCAAACCCAAGCAACTCCCATTTCTCTCATGATAGGAGTTTGAGCTTCCCTGCGGGAAGCAGGTACTCCCACTCAGCTTATATAAATTTACGGGTACGCGTTATGCGTGATAGGTGTTACAAAAATAATGGCTTTAAAATAACGAAAACAGATTTCTACATGTATCTTAATACTGTTTATTTAAAAAGAAGTGATACATACTTTTTTTTTAACTTTTGTTACTAAATAACATTAAAATTTTTTTTTTTTTTTTTTTTTTTTTTTCTTTTTTGGTTGTTTCAGACTTGAACTATTATTTGCTCAATTTCAGGTCACTGGACAGGAAAGACACTGTATGGGTCAGTGAGTACTAATGTCGCACTGTTCAGCTACTCGAGGGCTTTGGGAGACGGACCTCGTAATTCTGATCCATGGTCAAGTGACGAGGACGACACCTGAGCTGGGTGTTCTTCTTCTAATTACCGCACCACACCAACGGGAGGACGTTTGAGCTCTCGACAAATTTTACAAATTTAAGGTGCAAATTAACGTTTCGTAGTCTCGTGTGAATATAGCGCAGCTTTACAGTATCCTTTTAGCTGAATTAACTGGTGGGGGGGGGGGCCACGGGTTTTTCGAGGGCTTGGGGGAGTGGTACAGTAAGGAGTTCAAGCTGACCACATATGAAGAGACCACGTAACATAATCAAAACTAGCTTCCAACTTTTTGCCTTTTCTGTTGAATGCGATATAAGTTGAATCGCGTATGAAAGGGATTTTAAGAATGGATTTTTGATGTTCTGGAGATCAATTTCAGCGAACGACAAAACAAATTTAGTACTTATGCGAAACAATATAAACAGGGCCGTTTTTAACCTACGCTGACGCTCAAATTGTTACTGCCCTTACCCACTATTTCCAGAGCACCCCCTCCTTTTGTGTTTACGTTGCCATTTTTGGTTCGAGATAGATTTTCCTTAACTCTCTTAGTCTTTTTCCTTTCTTTGTTCTTGTTGTTTGGATAATTTTTTCATTATTCAACACCTGGGGACCCGCCACGCCCCGGCCTGACAGTCGTAAGGTAAGGATAATGGTATGGTTTGGCTGCTCTTTTCATTTTTTACTTTGCAGCATCATGGCCACCCATACTTCTGTGAATTAGTGCAGTAAACTTATAAAATCGTTTGCAATTATAGCATAGAGTATACATTATTGTATGAACTGCTATCAATCTATTAATTATCATTGCTTATTGCTTCACTATCTATTACTTTTAGACATCCTTATTCTTTGTTGAGTCACTGTCATTGTACTTGTACAATAAAGGTTTAATTCAAGATTTGATCATTGTAAAATCGTTAATGACATCATTGTAATCAATTTGCACTATAATAAAGTGTAAATATGAAACAAAGAGGTCATGTGGGTAGTTAAAAGTTGTACTCTGTGTAATATAAGCATGGATTACGCGATCACGATGAGCCCTATTAACGATAATTACGGTATTAAAATTAGGCGATCTGAAAGGTATTAATTAAGTTACAAATTACCTGAAAAAAAACGATCCCAATGCATTAAATTTATAATTTTAGCCCATGATAGAGCCCTTGATATAGTTTATCATCATTAAGTGTCTCAATCTAGTAATTTATACATATCTATGATATTAAATAAAATTTCTGCTGATAATAATGAAAAAATTATATATATATATATATTATGTATATAAAGAAGCTCAGCTTTTTATTATTACTCACTTATTGAGAAATTTCCCAAATCCCATTCTAATGTGGCGACATTTTCTAAAGTTGTCGTAATCTTCTCTATTAACCTCTAATAACAACGTTAATAAACGAAATAATGATTTTTCATTTTTCTGTGAATGATACAATTTGTGCCCCTTACAAATCATTTTATAGAATAAAATTATTATTAGAAGGACAGGTAAGTGCAAGTAAGTCATTCAGAAATATCGCCAAAATAAGTTTTGCTAATTTTGAAAGGGTAATTATAAAAGAGAAGTCAAATCAAGGGGAAAGGGGGGAAATCCCCTTATACCCTCCTACATGATCCCCTTACTTTTCCTACCCCTTTTTCCAGTTATTAATGAACTTCAGGCTTTATTGGTCTAATAGAAACTTTTCTCTCTTTTTCACAATTCCTACTATTAACTCACACTCTCTATATATTTATTTGTTTATTTGTTTGTTTGGTTATTTATTTATCTTGGTGGAATTGTCAATCGTTAATAAAATACATTTTAAAGTGCTCAATTGGGCTGAAATTTAATATACATGATTATTTTGGATGACAATACAATAATTTAATTATAATTAATAAAAATTAATTGATTAAAACTAATTATTTAAAGAATTACAAATACAGCTACGTTGGCGACTTAGCGACCATTTTGGCGACATGTGTCAAAACTTGAAAAGGTTTTTTTTTCTCACGTTTTAAAGCATTCAGTTGAACTGCAATTTTATATACACGATTGTTTTGGATGGCAATACGATACTTTAATGATAATTAATAAAAATTAACTACCACTTAATGTTGGGATTCTGTCCTATGTATATACATATTTAATACAAAGTAGCTAAAATAATATTTTTATTTGTTAATCTAAGTAGGAATTGACGTAATTTTTTTTATTTTTATATTTTACCTGTTTTTAATACCCTCCTCTGAAAATCGTGACCAATAAAAATTTTCCATTCAGCGCAACAGTGATGTATATAAACCATAAACTTCATAATATGTGCTCTCGAAAGAATGGGTTAATTAAATTTCGTAAATAGAGTCAGAAGACTAGAAAGAAACCGCTGACTGCGTCGATATTGTTTAAAATATTCTCTGAATTTAATACGCCATGAATGGAATTGTGGAGAAGTATTCCGGTGTGAATTAGGGAATTAATTAGAGGCTTGAGACGTTGCGAAAAGTTAGTCGAAATCGATGCTTAACACTTCCCGCTTAAAACTAAATATAGATTCTAGTTTAACACACACAATGTGTCTGGGAAATAATGAATTTCTCGGATTTTATTGTGGCACCATTTTCAGGGAATGTGAAACGTATCATGTGTTGTTGTGTGAATAAAAGGATTTAGAGAGAAATATTTCCCTTTTATTATATATAAAGGAGTGGAACATTGAAATACTCAATATAACTTATCGTCAATAATGGCTTATCGAATTTATAACTTATTTATAGTAGCAAGTCAAATAGAATTCAAAGATATTAGAAGGCTTTTCTCATAAGTATTGTTTTACAAAAGAGTGTTTATTTTATATTTTAAGATAAAGAATTACTTATAAAAAAATGTGTTTCAAGATAATTATATTTTTGTTATAAAAAATATTGTTCAGTGAAATGCTTTTGCACAAACACGAATTGAATTTTTAGTTCTTCAGTAAAAGAATGATTATTTTTTTATATAATACTTGATTTATATTTATTAGTTTTCATTCATTATTTTTTATTACTATTACTGAACCGAACTCAGTGGCGCAACAGCCTATTAGGGCCAAGACCTACTGTGCCTATATCAGTTTTCGTGACCTTAGGCACTGGGGTGCTTGTACAAATGTTCCGGTCAAGTGGTGAGTCTGACGCGAAACCCCCAGTGTTCAGCTCCCAAGCAAGCTTGGTACTCATTTATCGATCCATTAAAGAGATGAAAGGCTGAGTTGCTCTTGCCCAGCACGGGATTTGAACCCCAGACTTGTAGCGGGGAAGCGCGATACATTACCACTCATCCACTGGGCTTCTTATATTGCTATTAGTTATTATAAAATTACTTTTATACCTGTTGATCTTGCCTCATTTTTATATAATTTGTTATTAATCTTTCCAGTATCCGTAACTGATAAGACTTTATTCAGTTGCTTTTCAATTTTTGTAGTTATTCAGGATATCCTTATATTTTGTTACCTTTAATATCAACATGTAATTTTAAAATCAGCCAAGTAGTATTTCTCGAAAAGCTGTGAAACGAACGTATAATATACGTAAAAATCATACAGTTTAAATTTTTTGGCCAATATTAATTTATTTTAATGATCGATAAAAGGTTACCTTACATCTTATTTGGTGCGTTTACTACACATCTAATTAAGCTAAGCTGCAGCTGCGTCCACGCGATTGAATGGATAAGGCGTTAGACTGTATATAGCAGAAGTGTGAAACGTTAGATTCTGTCGTAGACTTCGTAGGTACTTTTTATACCTCTTCCCTCAAAGATTGTGGGAAGTCTGTTTTAGCAAACTATTCTCTTTGAAAGTATTTCAGCTGCAATGGCGTTAGTGGTAAATCAAATAAGTGAGCGCGTGAATATTCACGTCGCACTGTTCAGTTACACAAAGGCTTTTGGCGACGAACGTTGTAATTTGTGGTAAATCGACGTTTTCAACCAAATCCGATTTCGATATTACATTCTAATGGTTGGCCTTAAAAATTTTAACTTTATTCGTACCCATGAAATGCTATGACCCAATTCACGAGCAAAAACTGTAACACCACATTGAAAATTACACAATCATTATTACTTGTCATTCATTATAGCTGATACAGGAGTATACTTTTCGAATGCAAGGAATACGAGCATGTATGAAGGTGGTATGTATTATGAAAACTCCCTGATATTCCAAGAGAGGGGGTTATATATTCTAAGAAACACATGCAGACGAAAGCACAGAGGTATTCCTATGCTAAAAATTAAAAATCTGTTGCTCGAGCGAAGGGGGTATGAATGTATATCTCCTGGAATAGCACCAACATTCTATGGATTTCCCAAGGAGCATTTTCAAAAGCAAGGTTGTGGTACTTACAATTACTTCAAAAGAGACATTATGAAACGCTTTACAAAAAGAATGAAATAGAATAACCAAAGAGGAATGTTCCTCAAAAAGGAGTAGCAAGCTGTGATAAGAATTAAGGTTGTAATTAGGTGAAAAGGAGGCCTACCCAAATATTGATTTTTGAAAATGAAAAGTAATTGTTTTTATACAAGGGGGAGGCGTTATATTGTCCACATAGCGCAGTGCTTCTCAAACTTTCAATATTTGCGACCCAATTTGCAATCAGAATTTTCATCGCGCGCCCCCCTTCTATACAATAACATTGTTTTGAATTCAATAACACTATGACGCTAAAGCTACAATATGATTCCACTGGCGTATATATACGTCTCGCTCAGCTAAAACGTAAATTGTCCTGTGTATATATACGTCATCCGAAGTACGAACTTTTCTGTGCACTGTTATCCATAAAATTATTCCGAAGGCTTTGGAATGCTATAAAAGGAATTAGACAGAGTTTGTGAAGGATTTACTTATTTCAGAGGATTTGTTTATTTATTCCTTTTCTTCCCCCCCCCCTCCAATACATCACATGCACCACATAGCGTGTTTACAAGGAAAACGGTGTCATTGGGGAGCGAATTGCATAACTTTTTTAATCAGCAGTAAAGGAATTAATTATAAACAGTACAAATTATTAAGATGATTGTTAATTTTTGCATATAATTTTATATATGACAAGCCTGGTAATTATTAAACTTGTTCTTAACTTAGTAATGTTAAATTAATTATAAAATACGTTGTGCTATTCTGATACATTTATAAGTATATTATATCAGTGTATAAATGTGTATTTTATTTTTTATTATGTCAGAATGTTTTTTTTTTGTTTACTGTGAGTATATTAATAATTATTTAAAATAGTATTTTGTTTTCGACTTTTCAAGATGCTCGTGCCCCCTCGAGGGGCGCGTCCCACATTCTTACAAACAAAGGAATTTTAAAGCGTACTTAATACTTTCGTCCTAGGCTGTATTTAGTCTAGTGAACACACACATAATGCATAAATCAATTCCGTAACTTATTCGTCGAATAAGTTGTTGTGAGTGAGAGTGATATTAACGTCGCAATGTAAGGCTGTACAAGGGCAATAGGCGATGGACCGCGTAATTTTGAACCATGGTCAAGTGACGAGAATGACACCTAAGCAGGCACCTACCTCTCCTAACTTCTACATCACACTAACAAGAGGACGTTTGAGCTTCGACAAATTTAACGTGCATCTTCCCCTTCTGCACAGCTGGTTTTCGGCGGCACAAGGCTCGAACTCAAGACACGCCAATGACCTTGACCACTAGGCTACCGAGGCCACTTGAAGTTAGAACTATTGATTAGAATTCAGTTGGAATTCTTACGAACTTTGCGATTTCCGTTACCTTTGATTCAAAATCAAGAAATAAAATTCTAATCTTTTTTTTTTTTTTTTTAATTTCCAGCGTCTCTGTAACAGCATTTAAAAAATAATCCCCAAAGCAACGAAATCTTATTTTTTAATTTCTTATACGTAAAATCTATTTTTCACTATTAAGATTGCTTAAGATTTTAATTATTAATCGTAAGATATAACTTGATGTGTGTCCCTTCTGAGAAAAAAACCCCCCCCCCCTTTTTTATTACATCACATTTTTAATTGAATAAACTCTGCTGTAATGAACGTTTTTGTGTGTTTTTGTAAATTTGATTTTTTACAAGTATACATACTGTTTGTTCATAAAACAGAAAGAAGTTTCACGAAAAAATGCGAAGAAATCTGACATTATATAAATATCAGAATAATGAGCCATTTGGGATTTGAATTCACTAAAATTTTATATTGATCGAGGAAAAAAATGTCATGTCGAAAATGTCTCTCTCTTTTCCAAAAAATATACTTTTTTTTTCTAAAGAAAAGCAATAAAAGAAATTTACGTTTCAGCGTAAAAATTAAGTAGTTCAATTTTCCGTTGCTACATTTCCACTATCCTCTTGGTCGATATTAAGTAAACATATGTCCTATTTGGAAGGTATGTCACTCTACTAACCGGATCAGCTGTTTAAGTGTCCGCGTGGCCTAATGGATAAGGCGTCTGACTTCGAATCAGAAGATTGCAGGTTCGAGTCCTGTCGCGGACGACAATTAATGTTTTTTAAAAATACTATTTGCTACGCAAGAGTTTCTTTTAAAAATGTTTTCATATAAGTAATACCTGTGTGACGTTTTAAAAGTTTTATTGCGGGAAAAAGATGTATATATATATATATAACTTTTTTATTAACTATAAATTACACACAGATTCAGTAATCGATTCAAATTTAGCTCCAGACCATTTGCTTCTCTTGCAAAGTGCGGTACTTGACTCATAAGCAAGTAATATAAAAAAAATATTAAGTCAATTCCTACTTAAATCAACGAAGAAAAATTTTATTTTTTAGCTACTTTTTATTAAATAGTTACAATTAATATAAATATGTATATACATAGGACACAGAATCACAACATTAAATGGTAATTAATTTTTATTAATTATCATTAAAGTATCGTACTGTCATATCCAAAAAACAATCGTGTATATAACATTTTAATTCAACTGAATGCTTTATAAAACGTGAGAAAAAAAAATCTTTTAAAGTTTTGACCCAAGTCGCTAAAATTGAAACCAACGTAATTCAACGTAAACGTCTGTAATTCTTCAAATAATTAGTTTCAGTCAATTAATTTTAGTTAATTGTAATTAAATTATATCGTATTTTTACCCAAAACAATAGTGTACAGAAAATTTCAGCTCAAATGAGCGCTTTAAAATGTGAGGAAAAAAACCTTTTCACAAGTTTTGACACATCTCCAAAATGGTCGCTGTCACCAAAAATGATGCCAATGTGGCTGTATTTGTAGTTCTTAGAATAATTAGTTTTAATCAATTAATTTTTATTAATTATAATTAAATTATACTGCATTGTCATCCAAAATAATCATGTATATAAAATTTCAGCTCAATTGAGAGCTTTAAAATGTATTTTATTAACGGTAGAAAATTCCACCAAGATAAATAAATAAATATAGAGAGATTGTGAGCTAATAGTAGGAATTGAAAAAAAAAGACCCTTAAAGACGACTTTTTGATGTTCTGAGTAGCAGTTTCATCTTATGGCAAAATGGCTTTAGTACTTGAGAAACAATATGAACACTAGGAAGTATCTATGGCTATTATAAAGGCAACTCTTGGTTTTTTGTTCACATTTAAGGAGTAATAATTTTATTTTTCAACAAAATGGAACTTTTTTTTTCTTGATACACTTCTATTGCAGTAGAAATAAGGTTTGAAAAAAGGAAAAATCAGTATTTCGCTGTAGACTCTTCATATCGTAGAACTAAAGAAATAGGAAAATTCTTTATATCTTGTAAGAAAAGTGTATGGGGAAATAAGAGGCAGCACTGTTATTCATTTGAAGAACTGGAGGATAACATCTACGCAGCATGAAAGAATATTGATCTAGAATATTTGAAAAAAAGTTTTTTTTTCAAAACCCAGACAGAAGAAAGACAGAAAGAAAGCCTCATAAAATACGACCTCAAAGAATAACTGTAAAAATTGATGAAAAAAACTGAAGTGTACTTATATTTGCGAATTTGTTAAGAATTATTTTTTGTCTGAATTTTTATTCAATCAAAAAGAAAAAAATTGTAAAAGTTTCTAAATATTGTCTATTTATACAATTTCGATAAGCGGAAAATTAAACTTATTTCGCTTAAGCTTCCATTGTTTTATTAAAATAAAATATCTTCTGTCCTTATAAAAACGAAAATCGATTTAAAAAATCAAGAACAAACAACAATTGTATTACTGCTGGCGGAATATATTTTTTTATATTTTTACTTTCGAAGCAAACATATAAAATAAATTTATTTGTATTTGTCTATCGAGGAACGAGATCACTCGATAAACCATAGAACTACAACTTTGCCAGGGAAACCGCCCTTTTTATATGCCGAAGAAAGCAGGAGACGCCAGCTTATTCAATAAATTTAACACATTAAAAAATCAATATACTTACAAAAATATATAAAGTTTGATTTTCATACAGCAAGAATAGTACATTAATTAATATTCAATCAAAAAACTAATCCTCAATAAGAAATCATACCCACTAAACTAAAAAGGTTGCAACTAAATGCCAACTGTCAGCAATCTGAAACTGAAGGTTAAGATACGAGATCAAGTTTGAAAAAAGAAAAGTCATCTTGAATAGAAAACGGTGGGGATGAGGAAGGACAAAAGTCATATAAAAAAAATTAAGTCACTTCCTAATTAGCTCAACAAATAAAATTTTTATTTTAGTTACTTTTTATTAAATAATTACAATTAATATAAATATGTATATACATACGACAGAATCACAATATTAAGTGGCAAAATAGAAAGCGATTTTCTACTTTCCTTTCTATATATGGTGTTAGACTATTATTTTTGCTTGTTACTATTTATTCATTAATTAAATTAAATTAATGAATTAATATTTAAGGAAACTGTATAAACATCAAGTGTCATCCACTATAAGTTTAAAAAAATGTATTTGAACTTGAGTGGATGAATACAAAGTATTTAATTAACGATTGAAAATTTCAAAATGATATATATATAGGGAGAGAGTGAACTAATATTAGAGAGAGAGAGGAATTGAAAAAGGAAAAGTACGTATTAAAAAATTCAAATCATATTAAGATGAGAAGACTTGCAACTTTCAAGTCACAGAAAGAGACAAGGAGCCCACAAATAAAAATTTTCAAGCAATACACAACGTTAATCAGTAACAATATATCTACAGCTATCCGAACTGTTTATGAAGGTGGGGATCCAAATTCTCTTTGATGTATCCTATGGTGATCCACCATTCCAATAGAACCATAAGTACAATTGTTTGGAAACTAATTTTTAATTTAAACTTGTGTCAACAGGAAAAAAACAGGCCATGTTGTGACGTCTCTCGCGTCTTTCTGATTAACATGACTCCTATGTTCTTTGACGGCCACGATTAATGGCAAAACTTATCCAACCCAATACCAAGAAGATAAACAATCATAATATGTAAATGAGATATACTATAAAAGGATAGCGTGGCAAACCTAGATATAGCGTAGCAGGCTCAGAGATTGTATTGTGGAATTATTCTGATCGATAGAGTAACAAAGCTTAGTGTGGAATCTTGAGGATCAAGAATTAGCTACCTTGCGGATCAAGAATCTTCATATATAAAGTTTATAGATAATATTCTCTAGGTCAAGGGACCAGAACTGGAAAAGGTAATATTAGATATAAGTAATTAGATAACAGGATTATTTAGGATAATTGAGATAGAGGATCGAGTTGCGTGATCTGACTTAAATACGTGATTTAATTTGGGCTTGACTCTCACTCTAATTAAATTTGTCAAATTAGAATTTAAGTAATATAAGTTACTCTTAATAAAAGTTGTATTAAGAATTATGTCTCATCATTTTGATAATCCCACACCTCTAGCTTACGCGGAACCGGCAAGACATGGTCATCACCGGATGGCTATGTCTCAATGTGGTTAGTGAAAAATTGTATCGTGTAATATGATCACGGATTTGGTATTAAAGTAAGGTGATGGTAAGGAATGTTTAGCCAGTATTAATAAATTCACAAATTAAAAGAAAACATATCACCATCATTACTCATATTCCACGGCCCCAATACATTTGTATTTTATATTCTTAGCCCGAATCAGCCCATGATATAGTTCATCATCATCAGAAGTCTCAATCTATTTTATTCATATCCCGAGAATTAAATATAATTCCTGTGGTGGCTATCGCTATAAATTACATAAAGGAGCTTAGCTGTTTTACTGTCCTTCACGTATGAAAGTGTAGCCGCCCCCCGCCCGGGCTTAATTTGGTGACATCTAATCAATCTCTTCTAATAACCTCTGCTACCAAAGTTAATAAAGATGATAAGGATTTTTCATTTTTCTCTAAGTAATACAATATATAACTAACAAATCATTTTATAGAATAAAATTATTATTAAAAGAACAGTTAAAGGGGAAGTGTGTGTCAGTGGTGTAACGTACATCCCCCAACCCCCGTATTGAAGGGGAGTCCAGGGTTTCTGGGGGGCCCAAAGTCTGACTGATTCCAAGTACGTATTTAGGCTTGAGGCCCAAAACCTAACTTTAATACAGGGCCCCCTCAATGGCGCGAGGGGGCCCTGTATCAAAATTCCTTTGCAGACCTTTTTTAGATATGAGATCCCTGTTAGTGGGATTGTAGTTACACATGTTGGGGCCCCTGTAGTTAGGGGGCCCCGTATCATTGATACGACTGATACGGTGGTAGCTACGCACCGGCCCTAATATTCTCCGTTACGCCACTGGGAGAAGTCATTATTCAAGAAATATCACCAAAATAGATTTCCAGATGGTTGGCCAACTCTTCAGATTTGAAAGGGTAATTATAAAAGAAAAGTCGAATCAAGGGAAAAGGAAGAAAATCCCCTTGTAATCCCCTTCCTACACGATTCCCTTACTTTTCCCGCTCCTTTTTTCCAGTTACTAATGAATTTCAGACTGTATTGGTCTAATAGAAACTTTTCTCTCTCTTTTTTTAATGCCCTTCTTTCTATAAAAATCGTGACCAATAAAAATAATCTATTCGCAACTCTCAGGTGATGTTCATAAACCATAAACTTTAAAATATATGCTCTCGAAAGAGTGGGTTAATTAAATTTCGTGAATGGAGTCAAAAGACCAGAAGGAAACTTCTGACGGCGTCGAAATTGTTTAAGTATTCCCTGAATTTAATGTGCCGTGAATGGAAATGCGAAGAAAAGGTATTCCCACTTGAATTAGGGTATTAATTAGTCGCTTAACGTTGCGAAAAGTTACACGAAATTCATGCTTAACACATCTCACTTCAAATAAATATAGATTCTAGTTTAACAATGTATCCGGGAAAAAATAGATTTCTAGTATTCTATACTGGTACCTTTTCAGGGAATGTGTGTGTGATAAGTATCATATGTTGTTGTGTGAATAAAAGGGTTTAGATGGAAATATTTTTCATTTTTATTAAAGGAGTTTAACATTAAAATAATCAATTTAATTTGTTGTCAACAATGGCTTATCGAATTTAATTAAGGTAGCAATTTAAATAATAATTAAGGATATTTATAAAAGGCTTTTCTCATATATTTAGAAATTGTTTTTGTTTTTCAAGAAAATATTTATTTTATATTTTAAGAAAAGGGGTTTGTTTTAAAAGAGAGAGAATTTTTTTTAATTAATAATATTTTTAAGAAAACAGTTATAAAATAACATTTTTAAGTCCTATACTTTTGTACAAATATGAATAAATTTGAAGTTTTCCGGTAAATGAGAAATAAGTTAATTACTTTATTCTTTACGTGATACTTGTTTTATTTTTATCATTGCTCATTAATCCTTTTTAATAATTATTGTTACTTATTAGAAATTTATTTTGAAATTTGTTGATCGACCCTTATTTTAACATAATTAATTATTAATCTTTTTAGTATCCATAACTGATAAGACTTGATTCAATTGCTTTACAGTTTTTTTCTTTTCTAAGGTATTATCTGATGTCCTACCTGTGAAAGTAGGCCATGTACATCACATTTTTTAAAATTAAATATTGCATTAGCTAAAAATTTTGTGTGTTTTTGTAAATTTGATTCTCTGAAAATATGAATGTTGTTCATAGCTTAGAAAGAAAGTTTCATGAAAAAAAATGCGAAGTTATCTGACGTGTGATTTAACATTAGCATAATGGTCCTTTTT
>BMAV01024997.1:288085-299276 GCA_019973955.1 Trichonephila inaurata madagascariensis | reverse complement strand
CGAAGTTATCTGACGTGTGATTTAACATTAGCATAATGGTCCTTTTTTGCCTCTCAGTTTGCTTAGATCAGGGATTCTCACAGTGCCGGTTTAAGCTCATTTTGGGCCCTGGGCGCAGAAGATCTAACGGCTTTGATCTTTACACTGGCGGATCAAAATTTGTAACCAGAAAATCTGGTTAAATCCAGCTTGTCCGGGACCCTGGGCGACCGCCCCAAGAGCCCAATGGATAAACCAGCGCTGGGTGGTCACTTCGAGACGCAGGCCACTTCGGAAAAACATTAAAAATCCCGCGGGCCTTATGTAAAAATATGTACAGTCGGACGATAGTTTAAAGAATTTCTTAATTTAACGAATAATAAACCCCGAAATAAAGAATAATTTCAACAGCTAAAATTTTTTTTATTCGTGTTAGAAAAAAAAAATTTTTTTTTTTCAAGGGATATCCTTTTTGTTCGGAACAAAGAAAGGTTTCTTGTAATCAGCAAAATTTCAACAGGAAAGGTTGCAGACCATATTATAAGACTTCACAAGTGCTAATGAGTCAAGATTGTAACTTATCGTGTGAGTTTTGAATAGGACAACAAATTCCTTTCTTGTCTCATGTAACTCCTCAATTAAGGGTATATTTTGGGATTTTAACGGTTATGTTACATTTAGACAGATTGCCTGTCTGTGTAAATGAAGATGAGAAAATAGTTGATTTGTGTGTAGGAGCTAATGTATAGCGATTCTGATGCAGAAATTGATAATGAAACTCCTACCAAAACTGTTACATTTTCTAATGCTTTACATTGTTTGTGGAAACTGTGAAAACATGTCTTAAACCAGTGGCGCAGCGTGGGCTTTCGCCGCTTGGGGCAGACCAGAAATTCGCTGCCTCTTTATTGTAATTATTAGTCAAGAAAATTAGTAAAAGTAAAAAAAAAAAAACACCTAAAATTTTTATTGATTAAAAATGCACTTTTCATGTTTTTTTCATAGCAAAATCTGTTATGCAATTGTCAATATCAATACGTATGTCATGTTCAACTGACAGAATAAGCTAAATTTGTTAGCCTTAATGGGGACATAGTCGATCTGAGATAACTTTTGATTAATTTTAGCTTAGAGAAGCCCCTCTGGCAACTGGCATTACTGATGGCAGATGTTAAAAAAATTCTCAACATTATGACAATGATTGGTAAACCATCTTCAAGTTTGGACTCAATAATATATTTTAATAAACCCAGAGAGCCAGACCTAATGAGTTCTTTTTTACAGCCTGGGTGTGTTGTAGCTACGAAAGCTTGTAGACTTAAGCGCTCAAGAGAGTTGGAATTCTTTATTAATGTCTTGAGGAGCTTAATATAGTTAGTTCATCCATGCTCAATATCCCTTCAGACCTTAAGCAAGCATATTTTTGAGCTAGATTCTGCAACTGTTAGAATCTTTCTCGAATTCGAATTTCAGCAGTTACTCTGTCTATTGAAGAAAACATTGTTCGCCTCAAGTCATCTTCGTACGATAACTGAACATGTTTACTTCTGTCACCAGATATATGCTTCTTCCTGATTCGTCTTGAGGGTTCAAAAGAAACTTCAAGCTCTTCATATAAACTTTTAGCATACATTAAAGCGTCATCCACGAATTCCTCTCGTTTTGCTTAAATACGGTCTGTAAAGCACGTATGTTTTGAGCACATTGATGGATATTTAGCCCCTCTGTTTGCAAATATTTTTGAGCATAATTGACTTCACACAGTACTGGTTGCCAGAAGCCTTTGTAAGATAAAAACGAATGCGATTGCATAGAGACTAATAAACTTCCTGCATCTGTGAGTTCATTAAAGCTTTCACTCGTTTCCGTATGTTTCGTCGCACGGGAGCGATTTGGAGTTTGAAATACCTTTTGAATTTAAATATCTTGGTGCTTGCCGCCGCCCCTTTTCCTCTGTCATGAGGGGCCATGGCCCCCCTCTGCCCCCTCCTCCCCACGCTTAAGCAACAGGGTGTAAATGACGCCGTATTTTCTTCTCTGCATAAAGTCAAAAGAGAAGGCTTTCAAGTGAGGAATCAAAACGTTTGTCTATTAGTCAGTATTTTAAAATTTCAAATTAACTGGTACGTTAAAATTCAATAATAGTATTTTTAGCTGTTGAATAAAAAGCGTAAAATTTCAAAAGAGGGGTATTTTTTTGTGTAGTTGCTCATTCTAGAATTTCCAAAAGGTAAATGCAAAAAAAATTGTATTTTGTTTGGACTCCACTATAACGAATAACCCCGATTTAACGAACCAAACGTTCGGTCCATATCAATTTGTTAAATTGAGGTCCGACTGTATCTTTGTAGTAGATTTGGACCCATTACAAACATTTATTGGAGTGAAAATTTAAAACAGAATGGCGTGTTACTATTGTTTCCATTGTTTTTTCTGTATACAAACATGGATAGTATAATTATAATAACGCAATGTGTGATCCAATAATATATAATTTATTTAATTAATGAGATATTTGTTTCTCCACTCTTTCACAGTTTTTGCAAGTTAATCTTAACGGGTGTATTAACACACCATAATTGATGTTGTAGGTTTGAGAGCAATTTATGTTTAGTAAATTTCATTTTCGGAAGAAAAAAAATATTCGCAGTAACAGAAGCAACGTGATATAATAGAAACAGTTATGGGACTTATTCGTTTAAAAAAAACACTAAACACATAAATATTGTACAAAACAGTTGTATTTTGTGAAGTTGTAAGGAATCTCGCGCACCGCGGGTTTGGCCACCCCTGGTCTAGATCCTATATTGATCAGGAAAAAAAAAAATGCTTGAAAAGTCCTCCCCCATCTTCACCAAAAAAACATTTTTTTTTTCTTAAGAAAAGCAACAACAGAAATTCACGCTTTTATGTAGAAATTAAACAGTTTAATTCCCTGTCGCTCATTTCTACTATCCTCTTGGTCGATATGAGGTAAAAATTCGTCCTATTTGGAAAGTTTGCGATACTTTTAACCAGATCAGCTGTTTACTGCGTCCGCGTGGCCTAATGGATAAGGCGTCTGACTTCGAATCAGAAGATTGCAGGTTCGAGTCCTGTCGCGGACGATAGAATGGCAACTTTTTTTTCTTAAAAGGAAAAAAAAAATTGCTACGCGAGAGTTTTTTTTAATTTTATTTATTTATTTTTCTTCTCCTTGTTTTTCTGGAAAGGATAGAAATAATACCTGAGGTTATAAAAGGTTTATTGTGGAAAAAAAAAGGTTAACTTTTTTTCATTAAGTATAAATTGCATAAATTTCAGTCATGTCTTCAAATTTAACTCCCAACCGCTTGCTTCTGCTAGATGCGGTACTTGACTCGTAACAATTAATATTAAAAAAAAAAAAAAAAAAATTATAAGTCAATTCCTAGTTAAGTCAACAAAGAAAAATTTTATTTTGTTACTTTTTATTAAATAATTACAATTAATATAAATATGTATATACATATGACACAGAATCCCAATATTAAGTGACACAACAGAAAGCGATTTTCCTTGGAATTTTCCATTTTCCCTTCTATGTGTGGTGTTGGCCAATTTTTGTTTATTTGTACTATTTATTCACTAATTAAATTTAATTACTCCGATAAAATAGTATGGTAAAAAGAAATCACATTCTCATGAATTAGGCCATTCCAGGAGGGATTCGAACCCACGACCTTTGGATTAGAAACCCATTACGCTACAGGAAGACAACAAGCGATTTCCCTTTTAATATATGGTGTTGGACTATTATTTTTGTGTTTGTTACTATTTATTCATTAATTAAATAGAATTAATGAATTAATATTTGATAAAAGTGTATGAACATCAAGTGTCATCCATTACAAGTTAAAAAAAAATGTATTTGATCTTGAATGGATGAACAAAATGTATTTTATTAAAGATTGAAAATTTAAACAATATATATATATAGGGATGGTGTGAACTAATAGTAGGAATTAAAAAAAAGGCCTGTATTGATGTTCTTGGAAGTAGTTTCAGCTAATGGCAAAATAGCTTTAGTCTTTATGCGAAACAATATGAACACTAAGAAGTATCCATGGCTTTTATACAGGCAACTCTTAGCATTTTGTTCACATTTTGAGAGTAATAATTTTATTTTTCCAACAAGATGGAGTTTTTTTTTTTTTCTTGATTCACTTCTAGAGCAGTAAAATTAAGGTTTAAAGAGAGAAACATCAATATTTTGTCTTAGAAGCTTCATTCGCATTAGAACTAATTTCATCAGAATTTTTTTTCTTATCTTGTTAGAAAAGTATATGGAAATAAGAAGCAGCATCTATGAAGCATGCCAGAATATTGATCCAGAATGTTTGAAAAACAATTTTTCGAAAGCCAGACAGGAGAAAGACAGAGAGGAAGCCCCACAAAATATTAACTCAAAGAATAAATGTGAAAATTGATTAAAAACTAAAGTGCACTTATATTTGTGAATTTGTTGAGAATGACTTTTTGACGGGATTTTTATTTCTTCTAGAAGAAAAAGAAATTATAAAAGTTTATAAATATTATCGATTTATACACTTTCAATAAGCAGAAAATTAAACTGATTTTGCTAGAGTTTCTAATGTTTTATTAAAATAAGTTATCTGCTGCCTGTATAAATATGAAAATAAGTTAAAAAAATGAAGAGAAACATCTTTTGTATCATTGTTCACGAGTTTGTTTGTATTGTTACTTTTGAAATAATCGAAATAAATATATTTATTTTTATTTATTTGCTTATCGGGTCTTATCTTACAGCTTACCCCCCCCCTTCCCCCAAAAAAACTCTTGCCAGGAAGATAACCATTTTCGTATGTCGAACAGGAAGCACAACCTACTCGATAAATTAAAACATTAAAAAAACTATATACAGTTGAACCTGTTTTTGTGCGGTAGATAGAGACTGCATAAAAATAAACGCACACACAAAAAAAAAATATTCAAAAGTTTCATAAATTCTTAAATATAACAAAATAATTCCTGGAAATACTACAGAAATTTTTTGTTTATGTGGTGGATAGAGACCGCATAAAAAAAGTCGCATTTATAAAATATACCAATTATTTACGAAATTTATGTAAGAGTACTTCCATAACAAAATAAATAATTAAATGTTACACATTTAAACATTTTAAAAACATATAGTTTCTCATTGTATACATTGATAAGTTTTCAAAATGTACAGACATAATTCAATGCTACTCATCGTGATCCAAAGCCCTGTGATGATTAAGTTCAAAATCGCTTTCGTCACTTGAAGGTACAATTTCAATTGATTTAATTTTTTTGGCAACATAAAGTAAGAGATAAATTTTTGTGGCGAAAGTCGGGTGGTCAGTTGTTTGTAAATGTCACGATAACCAGACATACATGATTGAAGCCATTTTTGGAATTTTATACTCCTTTCTTAATTAGTATCTATTTTAAGAAAATGCTTTTCCATATTGTTGGAAAGCTGGATCCCTGCATATTTTTATCTGCTCTCAAAGAATCCGGTTCTTCTTGTGTCCGACTTCATAATCTATCAAATTATTGATAATGTCACTGTCATTGAAAGTTTCGTCTTCAAACAAGCGCGGGCTGCTGGAACGTTGAGAGAAAGCAACTGAATGCGCGTTGTCGGGAGACTGTTTATAACAAATGAACAGAGCGTCGTGAAGTGTCTACATTTCAGTGACGTAACGTACACCCCCGCATCACAGAGGGGAGAGGGAGCAGGACTCTAGGGGCCCAAGCCTGACTAACGCTAAATACGTACTTACCCAATTTATAAAATATTAAAGGCGAAACCTGACTTTCAGGGAAGAGGGTGGGTCCTAATATTCTCCATTACGCTACTATTAAATAGATAGAAAACATTACAGTGGCGCCAAAGCCATCGAAATTCATACACCGCATAAAATAAGATCACACTGCGACATAGCCATCTGTCGATAGCTATGTCTTGGGGTTTCCGCGTAAGTTAGAGGTGTGGGATTATCGGAAGGATGAGACATTCTATAATTCTTAATATAACTTTTATTAAGAATTTAACTTAAATTACTTAGATATCGAACAAACTTATATTAAGTGAGAATAAACCAAAGTAGGCCTTTTAACTAACTCAGATCGCGCAATTAGATCACTTATCAATATAACTAATTAGATCCGCCTTATCTCGATTCAATAATATACTAGCGTTCAGAATATAATCCTCCTACCTTGGTTGAATACTCAACGGTTCAATTAACTTCAGATAGTCAGGTTAGGCTCGAGTGCAATAGTATGCACCTTGTACTAATGGCGGGATCTCCGTGATTCCTTGGTAAGCCGTCTAATTACACTTCTACCTTTTCCGAACTAGCTTCATCTAAATTGCCATCATTGCTCACTAAACTTTCTATCCTTTTAAAGGTTATCTTATTTGCATCTTTGCTTCGTTTTTACTTCTTGGATTTGGGTTGGAAAAGTTTTGCCATTAATCGTGGCCGTCAAAGAACGTAGGAGTTATGTTAGAGGAAGAACGCGAGAGATGTCACAACACATAAAAATCGCACAAAAATAAAATCGCTTGAAAAAAGACAGCACAAAAACAGGTTCTATTGTACTTACCGAAATATATAAAGTTTGATTTTCTTACAGCAAGAACAGTAAATTTATTAATATTCAATCCAAAAATTAATCTTCAATAAGAAATCATACCCACTGAACTAAAAGAGGTTGCCACTAAATACCAACTGTCAGCAATCTGAAACTGAAGGTTAAGATGCGAGATGAAGTTTGAACAAAGAAAAGTCATCTTAAATAGAAACGGCAGCGATGATGATGGACAAAAGCGAATTTACATATTTATAATAAAAGGCCTTATGTATATGTTTACCATTACAAACTTATATTACCAAATATTCAATTCTCACATATATAAAATTAATTTATACAAAAAAAAGTCTACAATAATGCCCAAAAGTAAGACTAGTGATCTTATGTCAACGTTTCTCAAACTGTGGGACATGCCCCCCTAAGGTGGCGTGATAACTTTGGGAAGGTGTCGCGAGCATATTGAAAAGTCGAAAATAAAAGATTATTTTAAAAAATTATTAATTTACTGAAAGTAAGCAAACAAAATACATTTTGACGTAATAAAAAATAAAATCACATTTACGCTGATATAATACACTTATAAATGTATCAGTACTGCACAATGTGTGTATTTGATAGTTAATTTAACAATACTCTAACTTAAGAACAAGTTTAATAATCACCAGTGACCCCACTGGCTTGTCATGTATAAAATTATATACAAAATTCAACACTTATCTTGATGATTTGGACGGTTTATAATTAATCCCTTAATTGCTGATTAAAAGTTACGGGATTCACTCCCCAGTGCCACCGTTTTCCACGTAAACATGCGTATGTGGTGTATTGGGGGAGAGTGAAGTAAAGGATAAGGCCTCTGAAATAAGTAAGCCCTTCGCAAACTCCGATAAGTTCATTTCATTGCATTCTAAAGCCTTCGGAATAGTTTTATGGATAGCAGTGCACAGAAAAGATTATATTTTGGAGAGACGTATATATACGTCCGTAGCAATTAGCGCACTGGCTGAGCAAAATGTCTATATACGCCGGAGGCACTTAAGAGGTTAAAGTTGTATAATAGCTTTAGTGTCAAGGTATATTATTACTGAATTCAATACATTGCTATTTTATGGAGGAGGAGGGGGCTAAATGAAAATTATGATTGAACATTGGGTAGCGAATATTGAAAGTTTGAGAAGCACTGTCTTATGTAAACTCAAAATAAACGGGCCATGGATTATGTACGGGTCAAATTATATTACACAATATGAGCTTTAATTTGGTATTAAACTTAAGTGATGAAATGTAATATTTGCTCTCAGTATTAAGAAATTTACAAATAAAAAGAAAACTTATCATTATTATTTCTTTTATGTGCCCCCAATACATCTGTATTTTACATTTTAGTCCAAATAAGCAGTTGATATAATTTATTATCCTCAAGAGTCTCAATCTACGTTACACATATCACACTCTGGAATTAAATAAAATTACAACTGGTAATGGTGAAAAAGTACATACAGAAGCTCAGCTGTTTTATTGTTCCGCACCTATGAAGGTTAATAATGAGTTTCTTTTTCTTTCTTTTTTTCTGTAATTAATACAACTGGTAACTTTTAAATCATTTTATAGAATAAAATTATTATTAGAGGGAAAAATAAAGGGGGGGGGAGTCATTAAAGAAGAAATATCTCCAAAATAGATTTCTAGATGGCTTGCCAACTCTTCAGTTGTGAAAGAGTATTTTTAAAATAAAAGTCCAATCAAGGGGAGAGGGGAAGAGGGAAAAATTCTCCTTATTACTGCCCCTCCTTACATGATTCCTTTACATAGAGATACGTTTAACGTGAAAACGCTTAAGATAAAATATCGGTTAACACGAAATAACACAACGGTCTCGACAAACTATTATGTATTTTCATCCATATTTTTTTAACATGAAACGAAAATCGCTTAACAGGAAAAGATTTATCTTCTTGGAATGGGCAAAATGCGGAAAACACCAGCCACGCAGACGAGATTTTAGAGGGGTGTGAAAAGAAAGAGAGGTGGTTTCACGTGTTTTGTAGAAAGGAGGCTAACTTTGCTTTGAAATATCCTCGGAAGAGTCTATGACACGCCATACAAAAACATCTCATCTCTCATCAGTTGGCTTTCGAATTGGCGATGAGTATTTCGCAGTGTAAGTAAAAAAAAAAACAGTGTGAGTTGGGTTAACGTTATTTTCATTATTATTATTATTATTTTATTTTAGAAGAATTTTTAAGAAGTGCAATGGCAAAAATCTCAGGGGGAAAGCAAACTGCTAATTAGTTTAAAGTGAAGATGGAGCTTCTTAAAGCTATTGATCAGAAACAAGACAGAACCCGAAATTGGTGAAGACCCAAATTTGTTATAATACAATAATTAAAAATAGAGAGCAAATTACGGAAATGTTTGTTATGTTATGTCGGATTATGTTCTTGCGAATGTTTTTGTTTCATTGATTTTTATTAAATCCATGCATATATGCATATCTATGTAAATAAAACGTACTCTATTAATTTTATTGAATATATATACAATGTTATGTAAAATAGTGTAAATAATTTGTATTTGGATGTGTAACACATTTATATTACTCTATGTCATATTTATTTTATTTTAAAATTGTAATATTCGCAAACAACGCCGTCCTTTACGTTATACTGTCGATTCAATGGGAAATTGGCGAAATCTTGGCCATAGAGCCAAGTTGGCATCATTTTTGGCGACCATTTTGGCTACTCGGTGACCATGTTCGCGACAATTTTTGGTGAGTTCGGGACCCTATGGATTATTTTAGAAATTAGTTGAGAAACCCACTAATTTCACGATCTATGACGCAAGCGGATCTTTCTCGAAGTATCCACGAGGGCTATAAATACGGAGACAGACGCCGGGACTGAGTCAGTATTGTTTTGACTAGCGATTAGTAGTCTTGCCTTGACAGTTGAAACGATTAGTGATTACTTCGGCTGCTGAACCAGCTATTGCTTGGGAATAATCTTTCACATACCTGTATGTATGATGTTTGTGTCTGAGGGCTGTTGAAGGTGTGAAGTCCTTCTGATATTTATTTTGCGAATTTTGCTGCTGAATCCTGTATTTCAAGGATTGATTTTCGAAAATAAATTCTCATCGCTCTTAAAAACTGTCTTGTTCTTTGCGACTGATTTGCATAAAATCCTCGAGCCCTAATCAACGTAACAATATATCTGCAATATTTTTTAACACAAAAAAAAGTATTTCAGTTTCCTCAGTTTCGTGTTAAACGATTTTCACTGTATATGTTACCGAAAGAGTGGGTTAATTAAATTTCGTAAATGGAGTCAAAAGATTAGAAAGAAACTTCTGACTGCGTCAAAATTGTTTAAGTATTCTCTGAATTTAATGTGCGTGAATGGAATTGTGCGAAGAAAAGGTAATCCCGCATGAATTAGGGAATTAACGCTGCGAAAAGTTAGTCGTACAATTGATGCTCAACACATTCCGCTTAAAACTAAATATAGATTCTAGTTTAACAACGTGTCCGGGAAATAATAGATAGAATATTTTATTTAGGTACCTTTTCAGAGAACGCAAAAAATATTAGATGTTGTTGTGGGAATGAAAGGCTTTAGAAAGAAATATTTCCCTTTTATTAACGAAATTTAACATTGAAATACTTAATTGAATTTGTCAACAACGGCTTATTGAATTGAATTTATTTAAGGTAGCAATCTAAATAGCAATTAAGGATATTAAAAGGTTTTTCTCATGAATTTAAAAGTTGTTAATGTTTTTCAAAAAATACTTATTTTATATTTTAAGAAAAGAATTTGAATTAAAAGAAAAAGAAAAATGGGGTTTTTTTTAAATTAATAATATTTTTAAAAAGTCAGCGATAAAAAAAAATATTTTTAAGGAAAATACTTTTGTACAGTTATGAAAAAATTTTAAGTTCTTCTATAAAAGAGAAACAGGTTAATTACTTTATCCTTTATGCGATACTTGCTTTATATTTATCATTATTCATTAATCATTCTTAATTATTTTTACTCATTATAAAATTGTTTTTATACCTGCTGATATGACCTTATTTTTATGTAATTTATTTTTAACCATTCTTGTATCGACACTTGATAAGATTTTATTCAATTGCCTTTCAGTTTTTGTGTGTATTTATTTACTTTGTTACCTTTAATAATAATCATTTAATTCTAAAAACGTTCTAAGAATATTTTAAGAAAAGCTGTAAGATGAATGTGCCTTTGTTAAAAATCAAACAGTTTGACTCTCTGCTAGTCTACATCCATTTATCTCTAGAACTGATAAAAGGGAAACACACATCTTGTTTGGGGAATTTGCAACTCATCTTAAGAAGTGTCGGAAAGCTAAAATCATATTCTTTTGACAACTTCTGATTTTTATATTTTCAAATTGTATGGATTTTAACCTTTCTAAAAATACCTTACTTTAACTTCTTGGGTAATTAGAAGCCCTTAAAACCTATTTTTAAATAATCGTTGAAACTGGGCCACGCGAAAAATGTAAACAAAGTACTTCATTTTTGCTTAAAAGTTAAACGTCTGATATAACCAAAACATGTATCTTTTATTGTAAA
>BMAV01024997.1:69135-287985 GCA_019973955.1 Trichonephila inaurata madagascariensis | reverse complement strand
TTTTTTTTATTTCCTAGCCGATTAGAAGTCTGACTGTATACATTAAAATCAATTTATCTCAAAATGTAAATTTTGATGTTCGATGAACCTTTTCTGAGAAACTACTATTCACAGGTATGTAAATTTTTTATGATATATTTATAATGATGGCTAATATATATTAAAATTAGCTTTTTTGTAAGAAACTCAAACATTTATTTTTTACAAATTTTTTTATGTTAAAAATGGGTTAAATTTCGCAATGTTTGATAAAATATTTCATAAATTGTTAAAAATTCAAAATTACCTGAAAGCTCATTTCAGTATAACGAGAAAGGTGGACTTTAATTGTATAAAAAATTTCAAGCATGTACATGTAACAGATTTTGAGAAAAGGTACATAGAAAACAGCCAATTTAACATTGTCAGTATATATACAGAGAGAGGTTTCCAACTCCCCTTAATGAGTTGCAAACTCACCAAACAAGATGTTCTTAATAAGTCTCTCTACAGCTGCGTGTAAGGCCGTTTTTAGCTTCCCCGGCGCCCTAGGCACTTCATATTGTTACGCCCCTCCACTATCTTCAGAGCAACCCCTCCCACACACTTCCTTCAGTTCTGTCCTTGCCAGTTTTGTTTCGAGTAGGATTTCCCCTTAATTCTCTTATTCTTTTCCCTTTCTTTATATATATTTTTGCTCTTTAGAGAGTCTTTCCTTTACCCACCACCTATGGACCCTCCGTGTCCTGGACTGGCAGTCGTAAGAAAAAGATAGGAGCATGGTTTGGGCACTCTTGTTCACATTTTTTACCTTCGGTATCACGGACCACCCCCACCCTTTTGTAAATTATCGGGTTGGAGGGAAAGTTATGTCGTATTTTAAAGAAAATATTTGAATTCATTTATAAAAATATGTGTTTAATATTAATCAATTATATATGCTCCGTTATTTGTTACAATTTGTTGCCATCTTTCAGGTAACCTGTGAATTCCTGTTTTGTAGAAGTTCTCGTCCTTGGAGTTAAAACAGTCAGCAACTGCCTTAGAAACACTTTCAAAGGATTTGAATTTTTTCCCGTTAGATAATTTTACAGAGATCTGAACAGGTAATAATCAGATGGTGTAATGTCAGGTGAATACGGTGGGTGACCAAGGACTTCCCATCCTAACGCGTTAAGTTTTTGTTGTATCACCATTGCAGTGTGCGTTCGAGCATTATCGTGGTGGAACACTATTCCTTTTCTGGACGCTAATGCTGGCCTTTTTTCTTTGATAGCTGCATTCAATTTATCCAGCTGATTGCAGTATAGATACGCGTTGATGGTTTTTCCCTGTTTCAGCAACTCGTACAACACTGGACCTTTCCTGTCCCACCACAAACAAAGCAGTACTTTTCGTTGATGGATACTTGGTTTTGAAACTGTTGCTGATGATGTTCCTGGTTTGTAGTAAGATTTTTTTTCTCTTAATATTCTTGTAAAGAATCCACTTTCCATCTCCAGTAATCAGCTTGTCCAAAAACGGCTCCACATTGTGTCTAATCAGATGTGATGAACACATTCTTACACGATCAGACAAATTCTTTTACGTTAATTCATGTGGAACCCAAACACTTTGCTTTAACACAAAAACAAGAGATTTAATGTGATCTCCAACAGTTGTATGATGAATGCCAAACTCTTCTGCAATTTCTCGACTTGTTAAATGTGGATTATTTTCCAACATGGATCGCAAAACATCATTATCGATCTTGGATGGTTGTCCAGATCGATTACTTTCTTGGAGGCTCAGATCCCCGGAACGAAATTTGCTAAAACATCTTTGACAAATACGAACATTTACAATTTCTTTTCCAAATACCGCACATAAATTTTTGCATGCAACCTATGCGTTGCTTCCTTTTTGGAATTCATACAAAATGCAATGTCGTAAATGCGCTTTATCTACTGACATGTTTTTCACTTTAAATATCACAAGTAAATGATGAACGGTAAAAAAGGACTCCTTTTATATTATACAATAGCTAAAAAAACGGGAAAAAAAATTCGAATGACTCACTAGCCAGATGTTTTTTTTTTTTTTTTTATTTACTTACACGAAAAATCACCTGCCTATTTAAAATACGACAGAACTTTCTCTCCAACCCAATAGTACAGTGTATGAATAAAATCGTTTGTAATTACAATATATAGTATACATTATTATGTAAACTTTTTCAACTTGTTAATTTGATCTTTCCCATCGCTTCACTATCTTTTACTTTTAGACAATCTTATTCTTTGTCGAGTCGCTGTGATTGTACTTGTGCAACAAAAGTTTTCTTCGATCTTTCTTCATTGCAAAATCGTTAATGACATCATTCAAATCAATTTCTGTTTTAATATCATTTTAAGTGCACAGCAACATATCAAATTTTGTTAAACTTTTCATTTTCCATACTAGATCTCATTTCAGTCTTTACTTTCTTATGGGCAGAAATGCTTTTCTCATGACTCGCTGTAATTTTGGCATTTTCTCTTTTTTCACCCTCTAATTTTTTGCGCCCTCGACAAGTGCCTAGTGTGATTAAGCGGAAAAGCGTCCCTGTCTGCGTGGCCTAAAGCAGAAGTTCTTAAACATTTCTGGGTGGGGACCCCATTTTTTGTACAAACATTTTGTGCGATCCCATAAGCATTGCACGAAGTTTACACTTTCATAAATGTTTTATATATAATATATTATTGTTTTGCAGTAATAAACAACCACAATAATTGTTTACTTTGAATATAAGATATATAAATTGTAATTATCGAAATAAAAGAAACATGTGACATCTCACGCGTTCTTCCTCTAATATAACCTCTGTGTTCTTTGACGGCCACGATTAATGGCAAATCTTTTCCAACTCAAATCCAAGAAGTGAAACGAAGCATAGATGCAAATAAGATAACCTTTAAAAGGATAGAAGTTTTAGTGAGTGCGATGGCAATTAAGAGAAAGTTCAGTTCAGGAGAAGATAGAAGTGTTGATAGACGGCTTACTCTAGAACTCTCAAGACACCACCTTCGCTTATTTAACCAAGGTACATACCATTGTACGACCCTTTGAGAAATAATTGAAGTAGATTGACGTTGAGTATTCAACCAAGGTAGGAAGATTATATTCTGGAACGCGAATATATTATTGAGATTGAGATTAGGCGGATATAATATAATTATATTGATAAGTGATCTAATTCTCGCGATCTGTGTTGATTAAAACTACGTGTTTTGGTTCATTCTCACTTAATATAAGTTTGTTCGTTTTACTAAGAAATTTCCCCTTAAAAAGTCATATTGAATTATAGAATGTCTCATCATTGGAAAACCACACCCTAACTTACGCTGAAACCCCAGTAGGGTCATCGAAGGAGGGCCATGTCGAAAAACATTATGCAATGTATTTACACGGTGAATTATACATGAACTATAATCTGCTTATTAAGTGTAGTCATTTCGAGTTCACTTCTGAGATCATCGCATTTTACTTAGATTTACATTATTACTTTTTATTTACATTTTACTGAGATTCCAAAAAATACTGACGGTAGTCGTACAGAAGATCGCACTCGCAGCAGTATTTTTATTAGGACCCCCCTTTAGACTACAATAAAGCAACACAACCCTAACGCTTTGTTTCCATGAGTGAGTTAATTACGATTAATGTAGGGCTTGATGCAATCATGTCTTTTGATTGTGATTTTGGGGAACGAATTTTATCGGACAACCGTAGTGCATTACAACATCTTCGTGGCTGGTCCTCCTCAAACGATGAAACTAACGTTTCTATTCTACTCTGACTGAGAAAGATATCTCAGACCAACGACGTTCACCTCCAATAGATCCCAGAACATGTTAACATTAGAGCGAGAGGGAAAGGGTAGTGAGAATAAAGGGGAGGATTTTAAAAATAAAAAAAATTTAAATCAATTTTACTTGGTCAAAAAAGAAAATTTTATTTTAGTTGTTTTATTAAAAAAACAAAATATAAATTTTTTAAAGCGCGGAAAATACAAAAATTAGAATTTGAGGGGATTTTAAAAAACTTTTCAAGGTCTTTCCATGATGAAAGTAAGGTTTTTAAAAAACCCCTGAATGTTTCAAAAAGTAAAAAACTAGCAGGATTTCATTGGAAAATTTCCCAGGGGAACCTGGGGTGAGCCCTGTATTTCTGACATACAGGTAGTACATGACCCCCTAAATACAACCCCATTTTTTTTAAAAAATGGACCATAGGATTAACAAAAGATTGATATTTTGTTGTAAGCAACCGAGAGAAAAGTTTTCACAAAAAAAAATACACCCCCAATTTTCAATTATTTTTAATTAGTTTCGAATAAATAATTTGTTTCTTTGACATTGGGTTATTTTTTACTTAATTTTAAAAAGAAATTTAATAAAACTTTTTTAAATTGAAAAAAAATTTTTCAAAAAAGTAAGGTTTTCAAAACCCCCTAATTTTCGGGGGTGCCCTTCGGAGATTTTTCCCTCCCCAATTGTCATCCCCCCAGGAGATGAAATTTAATTCCATCTTTTTCCCCGCGACATCACAAACGAATCGAAATGTGAAGTGGCAAAATAAGCTATTTTCCTTGAATTTTCCATTTTTCCTTTCTATGTAGGGTGTTGACTATTTTTTTTTTGTTACTTTTTTTAATTAATTTTTATTTTAAAAATAGTATTGAAAAATAAATCAATTGAATTCCCCAAATTTGGAAATTTTTTCAACAGGAACAAAAAAAAAATTTTTCTTTACGTTACCCAATTTTGGGTTTTTCATTTCCGTTTTTTTCCCCAAAAAATTTTACTCGGGGTCGTTCGTTTTAAAAGTTTTGACTTGGTTTTTAAAAAACCCCTGATTCCCGGGCCTTTTCCCCTTTTAGGTGGGGAAGTTTTAAAACCAGTTTTTCCCCCACCCCCCCCTTTTTTCTTTTTTTTCCCCACCAAATTTTTGGGTTTTTTTGTTTTTTTTTTTCTATTCCCATAATTTTGCCTCGAAATGTTTTTTCCGTAGTCCCAAAAAGAGACCCAACTGGGGAAAATTGTTTTTCCCCGCCGACCCCCGAGTTTGGGGGAAAGAAACCAATAAAAAACCTGACTCCGGCATTTTGGGCAAAAGGTGCCAAAAAAGTTTTTTAAAACCTTCCCCTTTGGGAATTGGAATTTTGGTTTGTCCAAGGGATTGTTTAAAAAAAGAGGTTAAAAACATGTTCAGAATTTAGGCCAGGGGGCATTCCTTAAATTTTTGTCTAAGAGGTCGGCCCCATCCGTTGACCACGGGGACACAAAAAAAATTCTTTTTTTTATGTGTTGGACTATTTTTTTTTGTTTGTTCTTTTTATTCATGTTTAAAATTAAATTTTAAAAAAATTTTTAAATTTTGGGTGTCATCCCTAAAAGTTTAAAAAAAGTATTTGAACTTGAAGGATGAACAGAAAGTATTTATTAACGATTAAAAATTTGAACAAGACAAAAACTTTGGAAGAAAAAGGGAACAGGGAAAAATTAAAAAACAAGAGTATTAAAAAATTGAAAGATAAAACTTAGTATACCCCAAATCTAAAAATGTGGCACTGTGAAAAATAACTTTTTAAATAAATTTTTTAAAATTAATTTTTAATATTTTTATACTTTTTTTTACAGTCATATAACAAGTTTTTGTAAATATTAAAATAAAAAATTTATTACTTAAAAAAAACATGTTCAAAGAAATTTAAGAAATTGTCCATTATATACATAATTGTTTTCAATTAAAATTTAAAAAAGCAGTCAAAAGACTTTTTTTAACAATCTAGTGTTAAAAAAAATTTGGGAAGGATGGGGTATGATGCTTGATTATTTTAACTATGTTATTAAATTTGGAATAACATTCGACCCCTGAAAAAAACCCCCCCAAAATTTTTTTGGGATTTGATAATACTCCTAAAAAACTAAAAAAAAAATTGATTTTCTTTGGTTTCTCCAATAATAATCTAAATAAAAAAAATTGTTTTTTTAAAAATTATATGAAGTATTAAATCCAAAATTTTGGATCTCAGCCAGGAATTTTCCCCATTTGGGGTCAACCCCCAATTTAAGAAACACGGGGGTAACAGATAATGTCTGGGGGAATATCTAGGGGTCTCCCCCTAAGAAGACCCAAAACCCTCCCCCAAAAAGGTTTTTTGTATTTTTGACTATCTAACGTTGAGGGTGAACTCCCCATTCGTTTTTTAAAAAAAGTAAAACATTAATCAAAATACAAACAGACACAAAAAAACACTTTTTTCCTCCATTTTTTTTCTTTTTGGGAGGGTATTATTCAATTGGGAAAATTTTTTTTTTCCCCATGCTATTGAATTTAAACACTCCTGTGTCCCAGGTAAAAATTTTTAAAATTAGAATTTTTTTAAAAAAAACCCTTTTACAAAAAAAATTTTTTGAGACGTTTTGCTAAACTTTATTCCCAGTGTCGTTGATGCAAGAATACCTTTTTTATAGCGGTTTAGGTTTCCTCGTTTTATCAAATGAAGCGTCAATGAACGAATGTTTGTAAAAAAGGGAGGCATTGATGGACAATGGACCAGGGATGTGCCAGTTTTTTTCTTAAGGTATCCGACACGTTGGAAAGATTTTCAAAAAAAAAATGGAATATTTCTTTTTTATTAAGATTAGAAAAAGTATATAAAATTGGTTTAAGAATAGAACAATAAAAAAAAATTTAAATACAAAGACAAAAATGAACAAGAATGACCCATTTTTTAAAATATTCTCCTTTTTTAAAAAACATTTAAAAATATTTTTCCCAATAGCTCAGACCTCTGTACAGAGGCTCAACTAAATTTTGAAACATATAACTTAGAATGGGGTTTTTCCATGTTTTAAAAAAAGAGGGAGAAATTTTAAGAAAAAAAATGGGTAATTATATTTCAATTGGTTGTAACTTGAAAATAAGTGAAAAAAATGTTCAGACTTCGGGGGAAATTGTACATCAAAATATTATTATTTTAGAAGCATTTTTTAAAAAAGGGGAACATTTTTAAAAAAAGGGTTTTTCTAAGTTAATTTTTTTCAAAATATTGATTTAATTAATTTTTTTTTTTTTCAAAATGTCCCTTTAAAAACCATTTTTACATGTATTCTAATTTATGCCCCTTTGAATATCATGAAAGTTATCCATTTATGCGCTTTTTTAAAATCATGGTTCCGTACGTAGTCGGATACCTTAAACAATGATTTCCTATTGGGAAATCTGGACTTATTTTGATTTTTCAATAGCTATTTAAAATTCCAGCATATTTATTCGATTTATTATAAGTTTTGTTTTGAGAAATACGTAAACAAAATTGTTTGATTGATAAAGCTTTGCGATGCATCCCCCCCTGGGGTGCACCCCACCCTGCTGGGATCGGTCCTGGGCGTCTGACTTTATATTAGAAGATTGTAGATTCGAATCCTCTCTTGGACATCGTTGTTACTTTTTTACCTCCTCCCTCAGAGACTGTTGCACCCCTATTTTACTAATAAATCATCTTTCATAGTATTTCAGTCAAAATTGTGTTAATCGTAAATCGAAGGTGTTTTGACCAAATCCATTTTAAATATTATTTTTAAAAAATCTTTTAAAACCCTTTTTTTCCCCCGAAAACAGTGAGGATCTCACAGTAAAAAACTGTAAATAATTTTTAAAAATTTCACGAAACCATTTTTTCATTCTGTTGCCGCGCAACTTTAGTTGATACAGGTGTCTGGGGACACTTTTCCAATGCATGGAATACGCGAATGGATGAAGGTGTGATATCAAGGTGAAAACTCTTCGATATCAAGATTTTTTTTGTCATTTTAAAAGAATGCTATTGTATATTATATCTGAACTACTTATGTTAACATCATTTGATCATCTCGAAGAATAAAAATTCAACAAATTAAGAATCATTTTTTTAAAAAAATTTTATCTAACATTTTCCAAAAAAAAAAAAAAAAAGATAAATATAAAAATTATTTGTCTCCCAAGAAGTAGAATAATACAAAAAAATGATTTCTAAACTTTATCGAAACAAACAACGTAATAGAAATATACTACCATGGACGAAATATTAGGCATTCTTATAATATTTTACGTTTACTGGGAAAGTATTATTGGAATTCAATTAATTTCTTTGTAACAGCACTCACGCTAAGTTTTGGCAAAAAAGTAAGTAAAGGTCATTTTATTTAACACCTAATAATGGACTATTGTGATATTAATGTGAAATTCGATTTTCTTGGAGTGTTCTTTGAACACTGACTTTAGTGCTCATGTATGCACTCATTTTCTGTCAATTTGGCATAATAATATATTTTTTTTTTAGATTTGTTGTGTATAAAATGTATTTTGACACCATCCCGGCGTAACTAGTCTCGAGTGGATCCAGTATCAAAATTTCTAGGTGACCTTTTTTCGAAAAGAAATAAACATGATTGCTGTAATAAAACTTATTTGAAAATGTCAAAATGATACACATGTTGGGGCCCTTCCAGCTTGGGGGCCCCGTATCATAGATATGTCTGATACGGCAGTAGCTACGCCCCTGGACACCAAAGACGTAGCTTTGGATTTTCATTATTAATCATAAGAAATGATCTGATGCCCTATCTGTAAAAGAAGCCTGTGCGCATTGATAAATCACATTTTTATTAATTAAACTACGTTTTAATTAACATTTTTGAGTGCTTTTTGTAAATATGCATTCTCTGTTCATAGAACAGAAAGACAAAGTTTCGTGAAGAGTGCAATAAAATTTGATGTTATTTAAACATCAAAATGATATTGAGCCATTTTTAACTTTGAATTCGCTGAAATCCTATATTGATTGATGGAAAAAATGTTTAAAATATCTCCTCCCCCCCCCCCTCCTTACCAACACAGAATTTTTCCTTCATTTAAGTATCAAAAGAATGTATGGTTCAGCATAAAAATTAAATAGTTTAACTCTCCATCGCTACGTTTCCATTAATCCCCGATCGATACGCGGTAAAAATTCGCCCTATTTGAAAAGTTTGCTTAACTGCTAACCGGATCTACTGGTAACTGTGTCCGCGTGGCCTAATGGATAAGGCGTCTGACTTCGAATCAGAAGATTGCAGGTTCGAGTCCTGTCGCGGACGAAACGGTAATTTTTGAAAAAAAAGTATTTACTGCACTGGGGTGATTTTGAAAAGGATTTCCTAGAAGATTTCCTGGGGTTCTGTAAGCTTAATTGCGGGAGAAAAATAATTTTTTTACATTAAATATATACATATGTATATAAATTACATAGAATTTCTATTAGCACTACACATGATGCACATATAGAAGATTTTTGTACTTTTCAACTATATTTTGAATTTCCGATAACTTTAAAGCTATTGCAAGATCCAGTTCTGTGTTGTGAGGGGAGGTTATAATATGTTGCTTAGTTTTATATAACTACTCTCCACTAATTTTTCAAAAAGTTTATTTTTATATAGTTTTACATCTGCCTATTCTTTAGAGTTTTGCACTATTAAATTGACAAACAATTAAATAATTTTGTAGTAATAATATTTCACATTTCCCAAATTATGATGCTATATTATCTTTTTCACTATTGTATCCTTAAAGTGTAAATTACGCTCGCTTTTCTAAATGTCCTTTGTAAATATTAAAATATCCTGAGTAAAAGGAAATTTTCTCGAAATTTTGGGGGTTGAAAAACCCTTGTATTACTACCATAATGTAATTTTATTACGTAAAATTAGTTTCCATTTCTAATAGCTTTCATCCGTAGTTATATTTTAAACGATTTAAAAGCGTTTTATTCATTTAAAATTGAAGGATTTCTATTAGGTTAAAATTAAAGCGCATGTGCCCTTATAGCTTCAATTAAGTGATAAAATTGGAAAATCTTAACAATTGTAAATTTTATTCATCTATATATATATATACATAGCAAATAAAAGAGAAATACGAGTTTTGAAAATTATTTTTAGCTTTCATTTTAGCCATTAGAGATGGTGGTCAGTGGCGCACACAAGGGGAGTGTCCTAGGGGTCCGGACCCCCAAAGCCCCTTGATTTTTTCCCGATTGATTATAATTTTAAGTTATAATACGTAAAATTTAATTAAATATTAGTTTTTAATGATTAATTTTATTAAATAATACTAATTATTTATTCAATAATTAGTTTTTTACTGTGTTTTTTGTTTCTCAAAATTGACAAAATCAAAAGGAGCATGATACAAGAATGGTGGACTTTCGACCCTGGACCCCCCTCCCCCTTTGAAAACTTCTATGTGCGCTACTGGGTGGGATGTAGGGTGTTGTTTAAGCTATTAATGAATTGGTCAGGAACAATGTACATGTTAACGAAACAATTCAAAATTTTATCGTAAGAAATTGTACTGCAATTATTGCTCTTGCTCGTGCAGATAATTTAATATAATTCTTTTGTTTTTTTTTTACTATAACTCTTTTTAAAACGAGAGTATTGTTAGATTTGTTAAAAGCTGTTATAAGCTTGTATGATTACATTATTTAACTGCGACTTTACATTTGGAAAGAGAAAAAGTTTAAAATAAAAAACTAAATACAGTTGCGCACACAGGAATTTTTTTGGGTGGGGGGAGGAGGAGTCCAGGTTTTAAAATCTACCATTTTAGTATCATACCTCAACACGCAGCCAAACATATTCTTTTGATTTTGTCGACTATCGGGAACAAAGAAACAGTAAAAAATAAATTATTGAGTTAATAGTTAGCATTAATTAATGAAAATAATTGTTTTATCACAAATACTAAGTTAAATTTTACGTACTAAATATGTAAGATAATAATTAATCGGAAAAAAATCAAGAGTTATGGGGGACTGGACCCCACCCCTCCTTGTGTGTGCCATTGGCTAACATATCCTGTCTCTCAGGCTAAATGTAAAACTTTGCATAAAATATATACTTTTTTTAATATACTTTAGTATTAAGATGAAAATAAAATATTATCAAATCAAATAAAAAAAAGGCTGTATTAATCCCCCCCCTCCAAAAAAAATTATAAGTAGTTTCAAAATCTGGACTACATTAAAAATGTCGATTGATTCAAAAATCATGGCTAACAAAAATAATTTATTCATTTACAGTTTTTATTTTCTTCCTTCTCACAATTTCAAACTAAATTTTTACTCCAGTTGTTTTGTAGTCAAAACAAATTTATTTTGTCTTTAATTTGCCCCATTTATAAAATTTTTTCATTTTGTTTTTTTAGGGGGGGGTTTGAACTTAAATAATTCTAAAACGTTTTTGAAAAAAAACGAAAATTTTTCATTCGTATTGATAAATATTTGTAATAAGAGTACGCGTTTTTTTATACCAAAATGGCAACATGTGTTTATTAGAAAGAGTGGAATCATCATTTAAAACTTCAAAATATATTTTTAAAAATTCAAATAATCGTGATTATTAGAAGAATTTTGCAATTACCTTTTTCTTTTACACTGCGTTTAATTTGTTTCAGAAACTATACACTTTTTAAATGCCTTTTTTTTTTTTTTCAAATCTAATTTCAAATTGAACTTGTATATTTTTGTGGAAGGTATAAATATATGTTTTTATTTAATTGAAATGAATATTGTTTTTCATTTCGTTCTTCGTGGTTCTACGCAAATATATGGCTTGGCTTATAATTTTTAATAAATAATAAATTTAATTTGTTTTTTTTTTCCCCTTTTTTTTTTACAAAGAACAAAATGCATCTCTTTATATTCTTTACATTATAATTTTAATATACAATGTAATAATACTTAGTTAAAGACGAATTTTTAAAGTCATCTTTCAATTACGAAAAACAAAAAATCAAATAGAAAAATAATATTTCAATGGTAAATATTTTGTTATTTAATTACAGTGTGTTCAAAAAAACTATAAATACATTATGAGTAATAATAAATACATTGCAATATTTATATATTAAGAAATTGTTGAATTATTCTGTAGTAGATACTTGTAAAAACTGTAATAAACTATTATTAAAATTAATACTTATATATAAATGTTACTATTTTGTATACTTTTTAATGTCAATTTTTTTAGATCAAAACATAATAAACGTATATGAAATAATAATTAAGTACTATTATCATAATATATTATAACAACTATTTTTATTTTACTAAATGTTTTTTTCCATGCGTATTTTAATTCATGATAAAAAATTTTTAGACAGTGGGGGTTAATAAAGTGTTGGGGCTTACAGTTATAAAAAATAAATCTTTATTTAAAATAATAGCATCTTAGCATAAAATAATAATAGCATATCATAGTACTAACATTTCACACGAATCAGAATAAGTGGCAAATATATTCCCATTTATGCTATTCCAATTCATGACGTCATTTGTTATTTGCATTTCGTGTTCTCTTCTTCAACCAGCATAGTAGCAGATGGTAGCATTCGACGTTATTTCTGAAATATGTTTGCAGAATGAATATAGTAAAAATGAGCTGTTTTTAAATAAGAACTATGTAGAAATATTAAGTTAAAAACAGGGTTTGTAATCAATATTTTTTAGAGTGTAAAATAAAAAAAAAGCTAAAAAAAAATAAAAAAAAAAAATTTAGTTACATTAGTAAAAAATGGTGTATAGAAGCACTATCGTTAAACCTGCGGACTGTATGAAATTGTGTACTGAGCTTAAAAGTTTCGGTTTCGAATTCCAGTCTGTTGGAAGAAAATTGATTCAATAAAGACTCCAAGTTCAATTTGATACTGTTGAATATATTTAAATGTTGAGGAATATTTCTATAAAATAGAATAGCTCTCAAGTAATTGCATATTTCTCTCGCAAGTTTAGCATTTCTACACAAGAATATTTCACGAGAACATATTTACATTGGAAGAAAGATACATGCACTGACCGTTGCCACAAGACTACTTCTAAATAGAAGCGGCTCACAGCAACAGTACTTACCTAACAGCCGTAAGATTCAACAGATGGAATCATAATAATAGTGAGGAATAATAATTAGAAATAATGGCATTTACGTATTTTTGCAACAATGCCAACGTTCAAGATAACTCTCCAAGTTGAAAACCCCGATTTCGCATGCGTTGTACGCGCTGAATTGCAATCATGTGCTCGTTTCATATAATCTCGCCAACACGGTTGGGATAATACGTAAGTACCGAAATAATAATTTACAAATAATAATTAGTTCCACATTTTGCAGGAACTATACAATGTAGGATTATGAATGCGGTTACCTCATACATACTGTTGCACATGTTATACCGTCCACTAGTCGACCTAAATTTAGTTTTTAAAAATTTATAGAAGTTATGTATATAGTTTTGAGGGGCTGACGAGGCATTAGATCGTTATTATTTGTAATGGGTTAAATTCATATTTAACGTCATAATCACTTCATAACCGCAATCATGTGTTTTCCAGACAGTAAGCTCATACATTTCGCTGTTGCCAACTTCTGCATTTTACAGAAATTTCCTTTTAAAAAGTGCATATTTGTCATCAGTAATAACGCACATAGATAAACAAAATGCACTTGATTTAAAAGTACACGAATTATAAAAGAATATTTTTGAATTTTGAAAAAACTTTTGAAGAAACTTATTATTTGAGCATCTTTACAAATTATCAAATTTGAAATTTTATCTAAATTTTACATGTTGAAAAACAAGTACAATGTAGTTTAACAAGCAAGTGATGGCAGTTTCGAATTCAATGGAAAACGTGAAATTGCATTTGTCATGTGACCTTTTTGAATTTAACTCTTTGGTTGAAGGCAAAGGACGTGTAAATCTTTAGAGTTTTAGTCTTCACGATGTAAGAATATGGAAAGAAAAAATAATTTTCAAAATAATATCTTTAAAACGTATTCTAACGTTGTAGCTTTATTATGAAGAAAAAGACGTCATTTACAAAGTCTATGAAGTTCATTTTAAAATTTCATATTTTGGCTCCACTTAAATTGATAGTTTTTGTTATAAAGGTAAATGAGAAGGTGTGTGGGGGGGGGGGTATTTTTTCCACACTATTACACTTTGATCTGCAGTTTTTTTCTCGTATTTAGTGTTAATAAACAAATAACATAAAAAAAATAAGTCAGTTTCTACTTAGGTCAACAAAGAAAATTTTATTTTAGTTACTTTTTATTAAATAATTATAACTAATATAAAATGTATATACATGTAACAGAATCACAATATTAAGTGGCAAAATTTTTTTATCCCATGTAAAACTAAAATTAGTCAATTTAAATTAATTAATGAATAAATATTTGAAAAAAACTGTATTAACATGAAGTGTCATCCACTACAAGTTTTAAAAAGTGTATTTGAACTTGAATGGATGAATAGAAAGTAATTTATTAATGATTCTACATTTGTGTGTGAACAAGATATATAAATATATATAGGGAGAGTGTGAACTAATAGTAGGACTTGAAAAAAAAAGTAAAAAAGAAAGAAACAAAAATAACCTTCCGGACTTAGATGAACGAGCACGTATTGAGGTCTTATTTTAAGTCAATAATTGAATTGGGTGAATTATACATGATTGGCGCAACCGGTTAAACAAGTTAATATTACAAAATATTTTTATTTATTGTTAATCATTCTTTCATCAAGCTTGCTTTATTTTGCTCTTTGAAACATTGTTGATTTGAAAATTGTTAATATACCCGAAGAGATTTGCTTAAACTTATCGAGACTTCTTTACAAATTTGTTGTAATCAGTAAAATTATTTGAAACTTTTAAAATGTGACTTTGGCTTTTTCTGATTTTTTCCCTTTGTAATAATGTGGATTTTCGGCTAGAGCTCCACTTTAAAAATTATGGATTAATTATAATTACATTTTCCACTTTAAAAATTAATCAGCAGGTATGTACATCAACAGCCAATATTGGTAATTATTTGCTTCGCCACGTACTTCACAAAGAAGAAAGAAACATTCGTATTTTGTTTTACATCTGAATTCTCGCGGATCAAAAACTATTTTCGTGTTCCAATTCTCTCTCTGAATTTTAAACAGCAACATGATTTGAGCTTATAGCTGTATAAGTAAATAAAATTTCTAAATATATCATCAGTACAATTGACAAATATACAAGCCCCTGCATATTTTACTTTTATATTTTAAAATAACGAAAGATAATTCATACAAACACTTCAACTACAATTTTCAAAAAAAACAAACTTTTTTAAGAAATAATCTAGAATATTTTTATCAAAATGTACCTTTATCATTATTAGTTTCAAACGCAGTCTTGGAAATATACATTTAGTTTTAAAAAAAAAACAAATCCATTTTCATAATTACTCAGATTCGATATATATTGCACTGAACCGTAATAAAATTAGGACATTTCTTCGAACTTTACATGCAGCCTTCATTTCGGAGTATTAATAATCGTTCTCTTCAAAATATTTGGTTTCTAAGCCAACAACTTTTGCGGTTGCAGATCGTCTTATATAGATGAGTACGTTACACATTTCCCAAAAACCTCCGCTAAAACCTTTTTTTCTGCTCACCACATAACCACGTCCAGTTGAGCGTATAAGTGATCATTAATTCCCAAATATTTGGTTTCTAAGCAAACTATTTTTACGGTCGTTGTCATTCCGGGTAAAATAAAAGGCAATAATCCTTTTCACCTGTCAACATGGATACGAGATTCACAATTCCATTTATCGTCGTGGCAACGCTCTCAATATTTGTATCGATGTTTTCTCAGCAACGATTTTGCCAGGAAATGCAACAACTGCGAATGCTCGAGAAATCGAAATTCCTAACAAATTTTTTCGTTTCTGTTTTTGACAACTTTTGAATGTTTTATACTAAGATGTACTAATAATTTCACAAATTTAGGGATCTTAATGTGTGAATCGTTTTGTCAAATAAACCTTTCCAACATATTTTAATACAGTTAAAAACAGAGGTTTAATAACAAGTTTAGGTTAAAGTTTTAATAACAAGTAATCTTTTTCCGCAATGTTGCTTTTTAACAGAAATTCAAATAACTGCTTTTTAGAATAAATAATTTTTTAAATCAGGGGCTCCCTGGGTGGTTCGCGGACCCCCAGGGTTCCCCTAGCGCTTTCTGGAGAACTCCTGCGAAGGTGTTTCAGTTAATATGAAAGTTTGCCTCTTTTACAGATTTTGAAAGCCCTCGGGGAAAAAATTGAAAGATGTGTAAAACTGTATTAATTAAAAATTTTAATTAAAATAGAAATATTTTATTTGTTTATTTTTTTGAAATTAATATTTTGTAATAATTATATATATTCAAGGACGTCTTAAGGTATCTCACTACCCTAAAATCATATTTTTTTTTAAAAAAATGACAATTTTTTCATGATTTTATTTTATATGCCCTCTTATTAGCTTTAAAAAAATACCAAGTATTTTATTTTCCGTTGAACAGAACAAAAACTACAAGTGTTTTAGTAAAAGCAGATGCCATAACTTTACATAAGATGTCAAACTTTAAAATGCGTTTTACTCGAAATGTGTTTTTTCGAAAAGCTCAAACGGGGACAGCGATTGCTCAAAAAGTTTTAAAATAATTTGCTGAAATTTCTTGTGTATGTTCTGTATAACAGTAGAAGTGTTTTGACCTTCAGATTTATCAATCACTGTTTTATTTCAAAATTTACAGTCCTTTATCTGAATATAATCACTGTTTATTTAAGCAATTTCATATAATCACTAAGATAAAACGCTCTAATTTTTGTAAAAATTAAAATATCTCTTATCCTGAAGGTCATTTCAAACATGAATAATAAAGTAACACATCAAAATTGAAAAACTGAGAATTCGTTCATAAAATTTTTGCACGGAGCGGGCCCCGTTTATGTAATTTTTTGTACATTTTCACGGTTTTTCCCATTTTAATTATAATAAAAAAAAATTCTGTTTTCAATCTTAGGAGTTTTTCCTTAAAATATATTAAATAAATCTAAAAATCACAAAAAAATCCCCATATTTCCATTTTTTCAAAAAGAGTTGTCGCAAGTGGTTGGATACCTTAAGGCATGGGCCAACTGGGTCCAGGGCCTCGACCTTAGTGGTGTGACGGGACTTTCATCGCGATTTCATCTAACTATCCTCTTGGGTTTTTGGGGGCTAGAAGGCAATTCTTTCCAACCGACTCAAGAAGAAGAACGTGGTTATGTAAATTAGGAATCATATATATATATATATGTCTATGTGAAGAAGTAATTGCTAGGTGGGAAGTGAAGTCACTAAATAGAGAAGTAGTTGTAAAGTGATAAGAGATAAAGTTCGGAAGAATATTAAGTCTGGAAATTAGCCTAGCCGTGCCGGAACAGATGAATCAAAAGTGGGTCGAGACCAAAAGGAACATAGGCGGATTAGCCACAACAGAAGTGATAAGGACCGTAGCTGTTTACCTAGGACAGTGATGGCGAACCTATGACCCGTGGGTCAGACACTGACCCCGCAAGCTTTTTAACTGAACCACGATTGCTAGGCAACCACTTGTTTGCGTATGAGGGTTTATTTAAATTTTCTAATTTGTGTGGACTATTTATATTCTATTTGAATTTTCCAAACCCATTGACACAAAATCAATTTAAATGTTATCTATAATCTTCAGTTTGATCATTACAATTCCAAACGCTGGCGTAGATAGTTCTAAGTAGACCCCGTATCAAAATTCTTTGGAGGCCCTTTTCGGTTGGCTCTCAATATTTTACGATATCTTTTTACACATTTTGGGGTCCCTGAAGCTTGGGGCCCCGTATCATTGATAAGGCTGATACGGCGGTAGCTACACCCCTGTTTCCAAAGCTACGCAAATGACAATAAATGTATATGAACGTATGTAGTATTTGAAATAAAGTAAGTGTTTACAAAATATCAAATAAAGTGTATAATTTTGCTCGCATTTTGTTTTTTGAAAAGCAATCGAAAACCAAAACAAAAAACCATATTTAAAGCACTTTCTTCGGATAAAATGCCCTTTAATTAGTTACGTTTGTAGAAAGAGACTTCCATAGCGCCCTTTTTTACTCAATATAAGCCAATTGAATTTAAAGATGTTTAGTTTTAAAAATACTCAGTTAAAAATTTTTAAACTTAACTCCGGTGCAAATGGGCATTAGTGACCCAAACGCTAGTACTAAAAAAAACATGACAAAATTTGACCCACGTCCCAAAAAGGTTCGCCATCCCTGAACTAGGATATAGCTGTAAGCGAATTTATATAGACTATATAAGGAAAGTGCGTATATTAGTGAGATAGGAATTAATCTATAAAGTTAGATTCAGTGGTCAATTGCGCGATTATTAGGTGATACGTGTTGTGTCTTCTCATTCTGGATCATCCTCCGTAGATTATTATCGTTGTGTATTGTGTTTAAACTAAGATCTTAATAAACAGATTTTAATATGAATGATTTGAGTGGTTCTTCGTTCTTCCCCACAGAAAAAGGTCGGGTAAATAATGTAGAACGTGTGTCTCCACAGGTGGGATCTCGTCTCGTTCTCGACTGAACCTTAATAAGATCATGATTCGAATAGTTTTAACAGTCAAATATTATTTCAGGTTGTATCCTCCGAAAAACATTAAATTTCGGACAATATGTCAACGGGCACAGTGGCAAGACAGTATTTTTATGTGATGACTATCGTCCATGTATAGACCAAGGCAGTGGCGTAGCTAGACCTGAGAGGGCCAAGTATCAAAATTTCTTGCACACCCTTTTTTGTGGGGCTTAAAATATTAATAATTTTTCCTCACTATGTTGGAGCCTCTGCAGCTTGGGGTTCCATATCATTGATGCGGTTGATACGGGGTAGCTACGCCCCTGGACCACACCCTCATTACTCATGAAGTCAAAGAGCGGTAACCGGTCGAGCCGATTTGTGAGATTGTAAGTCATGCACATTTGTTTGTTCCGAATTACTGTTTGTACGAGTATTTGACAACGTATGTTGTGTACTATCTAGTTTTAAGGTCATGGGGGCCTACATTCGTTTGGGGGCCCAGGGTCTCAACAACTCTTAAGACGTCCCTGTATATATCAATAATTAGATGTTTTCTTAAGAAAAAAAAAGGAGACAGAAAAGAGGCAATCTTAAGATTATTGAAGAACCTTTAAATCCCACTCTCTGCCATGTGTTGGGAGTCAGGATGCGTGTTCAAAAGAGGAGGGTCACAGGAATCGAAAGTTTAAGAATAGCTGTATTTAGCCCATTCTTGTGATTTTTGTTTGTTTTATTTTTAGAGTTTTTGCAATTTTGAAAACATATTTTTCGATCTCTTATTTTATTTATTTATTTTATTAGTGTGTGACTGGCTCATCGCGCTTTCTACTAAAAACTCCCTTTGGGTTCTTTGGGGCCAAAAAGGCAAATTCTTTCAAACCAAATCCAGAAGCGAAGCGTGATTATGTAAATTAAGAACCTTTTAGATAGCAGAAGTTTAGCGTAAGCAGGGTGGCCTTTGGGAAGTGGTTATGCTAGTCTGTGGTTAGGAGTGTTAAAGTTAAAAGTGAGAAGTTGTCCGTCATTCAAGAGTTCAGCTATTCATACCAGTGCGTTCAAGTCAAGGTGGATACCATTCCACGCGGGATAAAGAAAAGTCATTTAAAATTCGATTGTGTTGCTGCTACCTAGAATATAGAGGTAGGACCGTTCTATTAAATACTAGGAACTGTGTATATACTGAGATTAGGATAAGGTGTTAAAGTTAAATATAGTGGTCAGGGTCGCGCTTGTTCGGTAGTACGTATTGTGTGTCTCTTCACCTCAGATCCGCTAAGTTAGAATATTAATATCCTTATTGTATATTGTTTAAGTTAAGATCTTAATAAAGAGATATTAAGATTATGGCAACGCCTGGTTCTTCATTCACTCCCACACCTCTAGGTCACGAGGAAAACGTTGGAGTAAGGTAACCCTCACGGGCCAATGCCTTACAAGTGGATTAAGATTTGTGTGTGTGTGAAAAAATATCTTAGATTATTTGATACCTTTGGAAATTTTTGAATATGTCTTTTGGATACTTGAGATAGAATTCAATTTATATCTCTTGAATAAAAAGAACATCCAAATCAAAACTTAACTCCAGTCTTTTTGTTATCAATATTTCAAAAAATTTTACAAGATTATTTTGAGAAATTTTTGCAAGGGGATGTGATTATTTAACACGAAAATGTTATTAAATCTCTTTTTTACTCAGTATTATTTAAAGAACTTTCAAAGATTATTTTTAGGCATTATTTCGAGCAGTTTATCGGACATTTTCAGCAATTTCTCCAGACATTATTAATTAAAAGGCTTGTAATAACTGACTTCTGTCAGCATTACATTGATTCAAATAAGATTTATTATATTCAAAACTTATTAGTCACACCAAAAAGGTATCATTTTAACAATCAGTTGGCTTATTGCTTAGTTCACTGTACCTGTCCATTTTTCAAAAGAAAGTAGTACGATATGCGTGTTAATGTGTGTGCTGGAGAAGATTTATTTGTACAGTTTATCACACTGTTCAATATAATACAGTACAAATATATGTACACTGTTGACCATTAAATTTGCAACACCAGGAAAGAACACAAATATACGCTACAGAAAGAAACCTTGCTTATTGTATGTATATAGAGCACAGTGGGGAAAAAACCTTGATTAAATTTATAGGCAATTTTAGGTTATACAGGGTCTGATCTTATAAAACACAGCTAACGTCTCTGGGGTGCTAAAGCGGTTCTAACCGGATTAGGTATCGGCTGGAAATGTATTTGAATTTCCTTCCTAAAATATGTAGCTCTAATAGTTTAAAAACAAGAACTTTCTTTGTCTATAACGTCCCCACAACTCTTCCCCGAGAGTCGATTTGAGCGAAATACGTTCTTAACGGATCTTTACTTAACAAAAGAGACATGCCTGTCAAATTTCAAGTGTGTAGGTCTATAATTTTGGAGATCTCGTGATGAGTGATTGAGTAATTTTTCTTCTATATCTATATTTTTGTTGATATATTATATATCATTCAAATTTTCTATCGTTCATAAAATACTTTCTATTCCTTCATTCAAGTTCAAACACGTATGTTTTTAACTTGTAATGGATGACACTTGATGTTAATACAGTTTCTTCAAATATTAATTAATTAGTTAAACTTTATTAATGAATAAATAGTAACAAACAAAAATAATACTCCAACACCTTATATAAAAAGGAAAATCGCTTGTTGTGTCCCTGTAGCGCCATGGATAGAGCGTTGGATTTCTAATACATGGGTCTTGGGTTCGAAGCCTACCTCGAATGGTCTAATTTCTGAGAATGTGATTTATGAATGAATACTCAGTAACGATCAAAAATAATAGTCCAACAGCATATTTAGAAAGGAAAATGGAAAATCGCTTTCGATTTTGCCACTTAATATTGTGATTCTGTCCTATGTATATACATATTCATATTAATTGTAACTATTTAATAAAAAGTAACTAAAATAAAATTTTTCTTTGCTGACCTTAGTAGGAATTGACGAAAATATATATATATATATATTTAATATTTGTTGTTAGTAAAAACATTGGAGAGGATTTTTTTATGTTGAAAAAGATAAATTTATTTATAATTTTTTTAACTTTTTTTTAAATTATTGTAAGAACCTTTTTTCGTAATTAATAATGTATCTTCAAAAATAGCTCCTTCAAATCACCTCGTCAGAATATCAACTTTATAATTTATTTCTACACATCATCGGAAAAATCTCCCTGACTACGTAAGTCTGTTGAATGGAATTTAATTTATATCTATTACAATTCCATGGAGGCTATTAGCTGTTTCGGCTGATCAGTTGTGAGTATAATTGGATGTAAAAGAGGGAATGTAATACTGAGAACTGGGAGTAGAGTAATAGAATTTGGGGAAATTCAGATTATATATGGATTAATTTAGAGTACCCAGATTCATCCAGTTATTTTGGTCTCTAGCGATGCTGAAACCCTCGTTTAAATTCATATATTAAATGCTAAAGGTTAAGTATTATTTCCATGATGTTTTGTAAATGCCCTTTCTCTATTTAATTAAACACCTTTATTATCAATACTGAGAATAGTCTAGCCGTAATATGCAGTGTTTAACTCACAAAATTGAATTTAGCGACGATTTTGGAGAGTGGGTGTTGACTTTCCCATGCATATTCTTTGAATTGATAACTACAATTACTTTATTTTTCATGACCATAGGAGTTATTTAATTAGCTATAATAAATAGACTGGATAATCAACTTATTACCTTTCAATGTTGTCTAAGTTAAGATTCCCGCTTACTCTTTCACCCTATAATGAACTTAATTTTTAAAGTGCATGAAAAAAAGATATTTGAAAATTAAAATATTTATTTTTATTGTTTTATTCGATTGAGTATATTTAAAAATTACAAAAAAGCCTTGAACGAGATGTTTAAAATAATTCTTTGTAAAACATTGCGATTAATATTAATATTGATAAATATGTTTATTAAATAAATTGAGGCTCAAAGTTATTTAGTGGGTACCAACATAGGTGTAAACACTTTGTAAAACTTTGTGATTTGTTGAAGTGTTATTTATTTACTAACTGGTTTTTTCTTTTATGTTTTTATGAGGATCTCAGCTAAGCTTGCTTGTTTCTTTTTGTTTATCTCTCCTCTCCTTTTTGCCCTGACATGAAAGATTTTAATGTTACAATTTTGGAAGGTAAGTAGGAAAAAATTCTGCCATCTGCAAAGAAGCCCGCGACTGCATATATCTATCTTTTATGTGTGAAGCAAAACTTTGCATTTTGTTTTGTCTACGCCAGGCGCCAGGAACTGCAAAAGCTTGAACAGACGGAGTGTGAGGCTGATTATAATTTTAACATAAAATAAATACAACAAAAAGTAATGTTAACGTATTACACTTCCAGGTATAAATTATTTATACTATTTTAAGCGTTCATTACACAAAACTTGTAACAATGTGTTACTTTTGCTGAGCAGAAATCAGCTTAGGAAGGTGTTTTCAAAAATCGATCCACAAGAGAGTTACGGGGAGTTATAGATAAGACACAGACTTAAAATTTAACAAACAGGGTTTTCTTTTTTATTCTGTTGAGATATGCAAAAAGCTTCTTTTTCATGTGTAACACCTTTTCTCTCGGTTACCGAATTTTGTTGGAGTGATTTCGTCAAAAGGGACGGATGAGGGTAGCAGGAAGTGGCGTAAGCGCGAGCTATTTGATTTGACCATTGAGCGCACGTGTGATGGTGTCTTTTCACTACTCTCGCATAGTGTACAACTCTAGTAGTAGTTTTTTTTATATTGTTAAAGTTAGCATTTTAAAAGATTCGAATTCTTATTGAGGATAAACTTACGATCCTTACGCTCAATTGTCAAAGTCTCAGGACTCGTTGTGTAAGAAATCTGAGGTTAATTTATATGTGTAAACTATATTAATAATTATATTTACTGTTAAGTGTCTGAAAAAGTTCAACATTCTTAAGAATATATGAGTAAGTAATATGGAATTATTTGAATAAATATTTTAGTGCGTATATTTTTCATACTTTGAAGTTAATTCCTGTCGCTGTCAATAGCAAACAGAACAACTCACATGTTTTGACTCCTCACATGGACATTATTTATCGTCAAACAAGTGGAATGAGTATGGCTAGTCAAGATTTTGGGGACATATGTGTGGCAGAATGCATATTTGAAAATGGACAAACAGTGATTTCGGTGACCGTATACATTTCTCCGAATCAAACGGTTCAAAAAATTAAAAATTTCCTGCATTTTGTACTTTTACCATATACCGAGAAGATGTGCGTGTGTGTGTGGTTCTGCTCTTTTAAAAACAATTGATGATGGTGATTTCAACGTTAATTTCAGTTTGCAAGATGTTGAGTCGTTCATAGCTTTTTGACTGATGAACTAAAGTTCAAAATGAATACAAATCGAAATATTTCGACAGCTAACAGTGGTATTGTTATTGACGCTGTTTTTCAACGGTTTTTAAATATTTTGAAATCACAAGTATATGTGTCATATTTTACTTATCATAGGTCTATTGTACCCACTCTTCCCCAAATTGTACAAGAATAAATATTTTTGATAAAAAATTGCATTACTCCAAAATAAAATTTTCATTAAAAATATAATTATTCGATAGAAAATTATTTCCATTCATACTCGATTCAAAACTCAATTTAATCTCACTCAGTTCAATCACACTCAAAATCATGAGAAGCGAGTGACAGTTTTTTTTAAAAGAGCAGAACCACACATATATATCTTCGGTATATGGTAAAAGTACAAATGCAGGAAATCTTTTAATTTTTTGAACCGTTTGATTCGGAGAAATGTATATGGCCACCGAAATTCCCTGTTTATCCATTTTAAAGTGTATTGTGTCCACTCTTCCCCAAATTGAACAAGAATAAATATTTTTTGATAAAAAATTGTCTTATCCTTATGTGTTAAATAGATAACATTTTCATTAAAGATATAATTATTCGATAGAAAATTATTTCCGATCATACTTGATTCATTTTTTTCAGGATTTAAGTTACTATTGCTTATTTACCACAATAACATGTCAGATGTTACACATCATATGCGAGTACTGTAAGGCTCGATTCTTTCTTTTTTTTTTTTGTTTAATTTGCAATTCACGTAAAATTAACTCATTAAAAACGTTTTTATCCTTCAATCTGTATTGTTTAATTTTTCAATTCACCCGTGCGAAGAACGGGTATAACAGCTAGTTAATATATAATTTATTGTGGTTGGAAGCGAGAGTGAATTTTAGAGTATTTTGCTGGATCCCAGCACATTCTGCTCTTCTTTTCCAGGTGTTAACAGCAGGTGATGCTGAGGGTTTTCTTGGTTTGAAGGGGGGCAATTGTGATGTGAGATCCCCAAGGTTACGACAGGGGTGCTGATAGATTTATTTTTGTGCTTTTTTTCCTAATGGTTCAGTAGAGTTTAGAGTGGGGGATTCGAGTATTATTCGTGTCAGGGGCATTGAATGCGGGTTCCTGTTTTCTAAAAGGAACTGAAATCTCACATACAGCAGGTGTTTTTATTCACAGCGGGATGACTCAGGTCGGCCTTTTTTTAAAAAAAATTGTTTCGAGGGGGACTAAAGAGCCGAATCAAAGGGGTCAATTCATGAAAATTAGTGAAAACATTCACCTTCCAATTTTTACACTTAATACGGTAAGTGACGACTGTTAATATGGTACTTCATGTGTAATATACAAGAGGTAGGTTTTGGGGTCAACTCCCCTTCCTCATAGATCAACAGACTTTTAATTTTTACCATGGAAATTGTAACGGGTTCTATTCGGGCTTATATTTATCCTCTTGGGGAAAATACTTTTTAACAGTGATATTAGTTGGTTTTATACAAATGCAACTTCTATTTAAGTGCTAGTCGTTGAGTAGGCGAGGTAATGGTTAAGAGTGGATCGTAAGCTAAAATTCAAGTGTTTGCGACTGGTGGTTCGCCGATCGTAAAACTAATACTAGAAGAAGAGCGGTTTGTATACGCCACTAGGTACTTCACTTTCTTCAATTCCCTAGCCTACATCAAGATAAAACAATTTGTTGTAAGAAGTGAAAGATTATCAGAATGATTTGTATGAACATAGTTTAACATTTACACACATAAAGTTTTATTAATACTTTTTTTCCTCACCTAATTAATGTAGAAGTTGCATTAAAGCCAGTTTTTCAACTGAGAAAATAAATACCGTAAAATCTGGAGTATAAAGCACGCACTTATACTTTCAAGCTGAACTTTTTAATTTTTAGACATATTCGCCGTAGAACGCGCACCCTTTTTTTTTTACGAAGAAACCTGAAATGTAAGTGTGCATGGTTTTTACGTTTTGAAATCATTTATAGTCTAGGTATTAATTATCCTAGGCTTAAAAGAAAAAACAAACAATATATACTTCTAGAAGTACAACCCTTTAAGTTTATAAGGTACGTAATTTCTTTTAAATGAACAATATTTCGATGTATATAGAAGTTTTAATTTATTTATGGGCACCACTTTTTATTTTTTATTTTTAAAGCAATGATTTTTATACCCGGCGTAAAACGCGTACACGTAAATTTCGATCTTATTTTTTGTTAAAAGTTACGTTTTACGCCGGATTTTAAGGGTAAGCATTTTAAGTTATGAATGATTATACACAAAATGTGACAGAATCAACAGTGAAAAGAGAAGAAAATCAAAATAATACTTAAAAAAAAAATTTTCTGTTTAATGAAACAACCATACCAATTACACACATAAATAATATATGTGTCATGAAACAAAATTAAAAAAAATATATTTAATTAAAAGTTTATGATTCTCGAAACATTAGTTAATCTCTGTCTATTAAAACTTATTCTACCTTTACAATTATTATTATTAAAAGTGTGTGAATATATTATTCGTAATAATATTCCAAAAAGAAAAACTTGTTTGTGTGATGCTTAAAGTAATTTGCTAAATAATGTGCATATAAGTACTTTTGTAAATTTCAATTTATCTAATTATGCTACAATTTCATTTACAAATAAGGCAATTCTTTTTACAGCTGAAATATCTTTTATTAAAATATTGAAAATGTTTCCGTTGATTATAAAGCAGTATTACTTCTGATTACGATTAATTAGTTTCTTTTTAATACTTCGTTCCACCTTTCTCAAAAAGAAGTAGAAAATGTTATAGTAATGAACTCCCTTCCTTTTCCCCCTTGAACTTCAACCACTTGATTTGTTTTCTACTAAGCCTCACTCTGCCGCTGTCCGCGTGGCCTAATGGATAAGGCGTCTGACTTCGAATCAGAAGATTGCAGGTTCGAGTCCTGTCGCGGACGTTTTGCTGCTGTTTTTTTTTTCTTAAAGTTAACATACATGTGTGTGAGTCACACACACATTTTTTTTTTATTACGATAAAAAAAAATATTTCTCATGAGTTTTTAATCAAGTTCTTAATTTTTTATGCTTATAGTTTTTTGTTCTTCAGAGTATTTCTGTGAATCGTTATACGATACAGTTGCTCACATGCATTGTGTGTGTGTGTGGCTGTTGAAATTAATTTAATTATTCGACTTCCTTTCCTTTTTCTTTTTTTCCTAGTTTCATTAATGAATTTTATATTTTATTTCGATCTAGGTTATGTGTACAATACAAAATTCATAAACTATAAAAAGACTGTATTACATTTTCAAGGGTTTTTTTTTTTTAGCGTAGCACTTAATAGTTCATACTACAATTTTATCATTTATACCTTTTTATTCAATATAAAGTATATATTTAATACATATGATACCAAAAAAAAAATTAAATCAGAAAAGTTTTTGTTTATTTAAGGGTTTTATTCACAAAATTGGTATTTGGGAATGGTTAATCAAAATAATTCTTCCATAAATTAAGAAAATTAATTTGCCAAATTCTGTTACAATTCTAGGTACGATGTTTTTAAAATAATTGCCTCGTTATTTCCTTTTTTCTCTTTCTATTGATATAGAAAATATTATCTAAGTTTGTAAAAAATAAGAGTTTTTTTTCTTTTGCACTAGTTAAACAATTTTTTTATAAATTTGAAATTAAATTAAAGAATAATATTTTGCTAATGAATATCATGTCAAATCTACAGAAATAATCAAATTCTTTTTTTGGTGTAAGTTTGAACTATTAAAACTAATTTTTTTAAAAAATTAATCATAATAAAAATATATAATAGAGTAGGAATAAATAATATTGCTCTAAAATATAATATAATTTATAAGCAGAAAATTCCGAAAGTTATCAGAAACACATAACTTTAGTAATTTATCAATATTGTATAAATATTATGATAGATATATAAAATTCAAAAATGAATCAGTATCGTTAAATTTAATTAATACAGTCTTATTCATTTAAATCTTCTAAGAAATAATAGAAGAGGTACTGATATTCTTAGTCCAATATACCTAATCTTTTCATAGATTATATTTTAAAAAATATATCTGAGGAAAAATTGTAGATTGAAAAGTATTTATTTCTTTTTTTTAGGTACTTATTAGAAAGATATTCAGTCTATAGGTGTTTTAAATTTTCTAGAGGTATGACATAAATATAAACTGGTTTTACTTAAAAGGAAATCTTGTTGTGGTATGCACACATTTGTTTGCTTGTGGCCATTATTCGATACAGTAATGTATCATCTGTGAGATGCCCTAAATTAGTTTGCAGGGGCGTAGCTACCGCCGTATCAATGATACGGGACCAGCAAGCTACAGGGCCCCAACATGTGTAACTACAGTCCAACTAACAGGATTCTCATATCTAAAAAGGGCCCCCGGAGAAATTTTGATACAGGGCCCTCTCAGAACTAGTTACGCTAGTGTTAGTTTGACTCAACTTTCTCAGTCTTTCTCTTCAAAGACAACTTTCTCTTTCAAATTTCTCAGTCTTTTTTTATTGCTTTATAAATAAATTAATATTAAACTTTTAAATTAGTTAGTGTTAAACACTGGAATTTATCAGCTCACAAAACTTGGCTCATTTTGGTTTAAATAGAAGTAAAACTACAATATCTACATACGTCAAATCGTTTTTATTCATTAGGCCTAGCCACCACTTCTAAAAAAGAAAACAAGAAGAAAAGGAACGCGCGCGAGGAGATTTTAGAACACAAACATTAGATCTGTTGCCGATTTGGCAAAGCAAAAAGTTACAGAAGAAATTGTTTGGTGACAGTGTCAACTTTTTGCTGTTTAGCAAATATGATTTTAAAATTACTTACAAAATAATATTTGTAATCATTAAAAATATTAAACACAATAATAAACACAATTGTTTATATTTACATGTTGATTTATTACAGCTTTAAATTCTATTCTAACGAGCCTAAATACTGCTTACTTTCTCATATTCAATTACCAGGCATCTATTCTTTAGCCAGTTCATGCATATCCTGTACGAGAAGTTGGTGGTCCGGGGAGTTAAATTTAAAAAACTGAGGAGGAATACTCACTCCAAGTGAAATGAGTTAACATTTTTATCAACAACTGTCGAATCAATAACTAAAATTTGAAATAGTTTCAACACGTTGCGGGCTAATTAGCATCGAATTATCAGAATTGAAGTTTGACTTACTTATTTTTAATTCAGATCAAAATTCTAATTTTTGTTCACCCACTTAGTATAAATTCAACAGCATCAAAATCGATTTAAACGATAAAAATTTTCAAAGTGAAAAAAAAATTCTTATAAATTTCACCTGAAATTATTAAAAAAAATTACAATACATCATCTAATTTTCACTAATAGCGAGATCAACTGTTAAAAATGTTTTCTTTTTGATACATTTTTTTTTTCCAGAAAATGTGTTACCGAAAATAGACATTCCTAGAAAACGCTCGAATGTTTTATTTGAATTAATAATGCATCTTTACTCTGAAAATTTCCCAATAAATTGTCTTATCATACATTAAAAAAATAATAGAATTTTCCGATTTCATTCAAGAAAAACAAATTTCGAACGTTAAATTAAGTCAGAAACGTTCTTTTTCAAGAAGAAACAGCCTTATTTTCTCTCAAATTCTTAGAATTCAACTAATTTCTTCCTTTTTGTGTAGGAGGGAAAACTTTTTTCAACAAGAAACTAATCAAAATATTCCACAGCACACAGAGCAACAGACTCATTCTTTTCCGGTAAATTAGCGTTTACAAAGTGTTTTATTTTTACAAAATAACAAAAACAGAAACTTCGTCTGGGATCTTTAATTTCTAAATTCAGGTAGCAGGTGGTTGCGTAAAATATATGGGTGAGCGTACTTTAGTCGTTTCTTTCGGGTTTATTTCTTTTGTGTTCTCTTTTCGGATTCTTATACAATTTAATGAGCCATGTATAAAGAAACAAACGCGACAACCCCCCTCCCTCCACTTCTCTCACAACCTCATACTTCATCCAAAATAGAATTCTTATTAATCGCGGTTCACACAGTAAGACTTGTGATTGGTAGGATATTTGATGACGTAGGCCAGGAATTATGGGAAATACAGGCAGATGTATGCTGCGTCATGAAGTTCTTAGAACAAATCCGTAGTAATCAAGGAGCTACAACGAAATTTTTAATTTTACTGAAAGTTCTAAATGTAGAACTGGGAAATTCCTTTAGTGTAGACTCCTGATTTTTAAGTGGATCGGAACAAAATTGAATTATATTCACTTATAAATAGAATATTTAACTACGTACGATTGCTAGAAAATTCTATTAGAGTATTCCATTTTATTTATGAATTTAACAAAAGAGAATTCGTGGAATCAGTTTTTGAATTTAGCATTTTTATTGTTAGTTTTTCGCGGTAAAGATGAGAGAGTATTATAGAAATATTGAATTCCAAAGTTAAATAGAGAGAAAGGCAGGTGATCTTTAACAATTTATGAATAATTTATACACTAATATGAACAATATTAACACTAAAAGAGCTTTAAAATAAATAAGAAACACAAAACTTTATATGCAAAATTAGTAAATTGGAAAAAGAATTATTTATTTTTTGTGATTATTTATGTATATATTTATATACATTCAATTAAATAATATTTTTCTCTAAAAATATGCCCAGTCCTCGAATGTTACATGTGGAATAAAAGTGTTTTATTTTCCGAAATGTTTATTTACATTCGCCAACTCATAATTTATTTTACAAATACTTCTATTTTCTTTCATAAGAAAATTGTGCAGTAATTTCATATTTCACCAAACAATACTTAACCACTAAGATATAATTATTCAATTACTCTAAATGTTAAAACTAAATGGAATAAATTGAAAGCTCATTTTATTTTGAAATTATTAAATGAGTGAGTTATCTATGTAAGTGAATATTTTTCTTTTGTTTCGAGAGAGATTGGCCGACAATAAAAAAATAATTAAATAAAAAGAAGGGAAGAAGAAGAGAAAAAAGGAAGGTTGTACTAATTAATTTCATTATTAGACAGAGTTATTATTTGCGGGGAAAATCTGAAATATTAGAACGTCGTTTTAATTTTTCAGTTGGCTTTTTTAATTAATTTTCGTCAGAATCTATTTTATTACCAAAACTACAGCAGTTTTTCCCTTTTCATTTTGTATATATACAAGATCTATAAATTCATTCAATATCCATTTGTGTGTGAAAAAAGGTGAGATAACAAATGAGAAGAGATATTTTATTCATAAATGTTAATTCAATACAAATAGTTTTTTCAAAAGGAATTAATCCAATTATAATTTTATATTTTAAACTATATTTTAAATTATGTATTTTTATATTTGGAAGTACCAATTATTATTTTTACATTTTAAATCTTTGTAAATTAGTTTAGTAAATTATTATTCTTGGATGAAAAACAATGTAATGAGCTGTTTGTAGAGCTTAGCCTGATGCTAACCTACTTTCAAAGCCTAGGTAACTTCTTAGGCCTTTATTTATGGTTTTAGTAAAAAAAAACTTCAAATAATCAATAAATATTATATACTCACCCTTTTTTTTCAAAATTTACTTACAAAGGGAGGTTTGACTAAGGAAATCAGGGGTTGACTTATGAATAGTAGTATCCCTTTTGGGTGTTCACCCCCCAATAATTGGAATGGCCCGTCAATTCGGAGAAATTAGCCTTAAAAAATCTTAGCTTTTATACAATTAAATTTTAATTTCCCCAAAAGAGTTCGTAGCGTGATCGGTAAATCGTCTTTTTACTATGCGCAGGGCGGGGCCCCAAACCCGCTATCCCTTTTTTTTCTTCAATTTATTTTAAATTTTTCTTTTTTAAAAAAAATAAATTTTTTTTTGGGGTTTATTAAATATTAAATGATATTTTATTAATTATTTTGCATTTTATAAAGTAAAAAAAATTAAAAAAAATTTTTAACAATTATTTATTAGTAAAAATTTTTTAAATTATTATTTAAATTAAAAAAATTTAAAGTAATTATTAATATTTAAAAAATAGTAAATTAATTGTTATTAATAAAAATTAATTAATTAATATTAATTATTATTTATTATAATTAATTAATTTTATATTAAAATTATTATTAATTTATTATTAAAATTATTGTTTATTATTAAAGTTATGGCTTATTATTAAAATTATGATTTATTATTCAAATTATTATTAATTTATTATTAAAATTATTTAAATAAATTTATTAAAAATATTTAAATAAATTTATTTAAATTTTTTAAAAATAAATTTTTTAAAATTTTTTAAATTTATTAAATTATTAAATAAATTCATTAAAATTATTTAAATAAACTTTTTGAAATTAAATAAATTTATTTGAAAATAACTTATTAAATATTTTATAAAATTATAAAATAATTAAATTAATAATATATAAAAAAGACATATTTTTATTATATTAATTATAAAACAATTAATTTAATAATAATAAAATTTATAAATTATTTTATTTTATTTTTTATTTATAATATATTGTATTTCACATTATAAAACTATTTGTAACTAATTTTTATGTAAAATATCATTTAATATTTATTATATATTTTATTATAAATATTTTTTATTAACATAAAATATATTTATAAAATTTAATATAATATTTATATAATTACAGTATTTTTTTTTTTTTATAAAATACAAAAAAAATTTTTAAAAAAAAATATCATTTAATGTTTAATAAATTTTTCAAAAAAAAATTTATTTAATTTAAAAAAAAATTTAAAAATGAATTGAAGTTTGGGTTTTGATCGCGTGGAATAAAATTTCCCTCCCAAAAGGGGGAACGATTTACCACCAGGTTTGGGAATTCGTTGGGGGAAAATTTAAAATTTAATTGTATTGGGTATGAATTTCGTGGGCCCTTTTTTCCCCAAATTGACTGTCCATTCGGCAAAATTCCCATTAAATTAATACCCAAAGGGGAAATACTATTACACCGGTCTCACCCCAAAAAATGACCCCCCTTTGTGGGGCCCCTTTAAGCCCAAACAACATTTTGGAAACTTGGTTATTTTTAATTCACCTTTTTTTCTTTCTTTTTTTTTAAGATTTTTATTACGATTTTTCTTATTATATTTTTTTGACTTTCCAAAAACCAACAAAATAAAAAAATTTTTTTAAAAACCTTTTTAAAAAAAAACCCCTTTTAAAGTATTTAAAAAATTAAAAAAAAATTGAAAAGAAAAAGGAATTCAATTTTAAAACACTTAAGTGCTTTAAGTTGACTATTTACGGGAAAAAAAACTGCCAAGAAATTTCGGAATTTTAATTTTAAAAAAAAAAAAAATCAAGAAAAACATACTTTTAAGAAAAAAAAACGACAGCTAGAAGGAAAAAGAAGAAGAAAAAAATGGTTTTATGTTTCAAAACATGTTTATATTTTTCTTTTTTCCCGTTTTCTTTATTTTTAAAAACCACACTCCCCCCCAAAGAAAAACCTTTTTTTATGAGTAATCCCTTTGGTTTATTGGTTTTATTTCCCCATTTGGGATTTAAAAAAGTCCCCACATTTACAAAAAATTTAAAAGTTTCGGAAATATTTCCATGGTTAAAAAACTACATATCTAAAAAATATTCCAAATTGTGTTATTATTTTTTCTTTTCACAATTCTCAGGGGGAAAAGTGAGATACATATTCAATTACTTTTTCTTAAAATTTTCCCTTTTAAAAAGAAATTTTTACTTTCCCCCTTTTAATTTTTCCCCCATTAAATTTTTGTTTCCCCTGTTTATTCTTGCCCAAAAATTAAAAAATGTCAATGAATTATAAATTTTTTTTTTTTTAGCTGGAGTTTCCCTTTTAAGTTAGGTTTTTTAAAGTTTATTTTTTGAAAATGATTTATTTAAATTAAAGTTAATTTTTAATCCAGATTGTGTGTTGTACACATTTTTCAATTACAAGTGTAGAATTCATTCCATGTTTCTATAATAATTCAAAATGATATTTGCATTTTCGTTTTTTTTTTTTTTTTTTTCCTTTTTTTCAAAACGGGAATTTTTTGTTTTAACCGTCAAAAATTTTCAGGAAAAAAAGGGACATACAAATTCCCTATTCTTTGCTTTTAAAACCCCCTTTAACCCCAATTTCTCCGGGGCTTGCAACAGCATGGGCCCAAATGGAACCTTTTTTAAAGTCATACTAAGAAGGTTTTTATAATGTTTAAATTTTTGGATATCATTAATTTCCCAAATCAAATTTAAAAATTCAAATAGTTAATATTTTCAAAAAAAAAAAATATGTAATCAAATAAAATGTTTATAAATTTTCATTTTGAGAAAACGATGGAAAAAAATTTCTTATGATTTTCTATTGAAAGACACAAATAATTAAATTTTAGTCCTTTTCATTGTTTTGAATTGTTTAGAGATAATCAGATTTTTATGAGGTATATAACAGTTCCTGCAACTTCTTTTTCAGAAAGCTTTCATTTCATGATCATTTTCTGTCAGGGAACTATTATTTTCTGACAATTGTGTAAAAAATAATATATAAATTTTTTTTTTTAAATAGTGACAAAAATAGAAAGAGATTTTTCTTTGAATTTTTTTCCTTTCTATATATGGTGTTGTACTATTAATTTTGTTTGTTACTATTTATTCATTAATTAAATTTAATTATTCTAATAAAATAGTATAGTAAAAGGAAATCACAATCGCAGAAATTAGGCCATCTCAGGTAGGATTCGAACCCACGACCTTAGGACGAGAAATTCAACACGCTATCCATTGCGCGTTACAGCAGTGATTCTCTAAGTTTCAATATTCACGACCCAATATTCAATCATAATTTTCATCAAGCCCCCCTCATACAATAATAATGTATTGAATTCAATAATACTATACTTTCATGCTAAAACTACCATCCGAATTTAACCTCTGAAGTGCCACCGGTGTATATAAACATCCAGCTCAGCCAAAGAGTTAATTTCCCCAGACGTATATATATGCATTTCCGAAGTACGATCTTTTTTGTGCACTGCTATCCATAAAATTATTCCGCAAGCTTTGGAATGCAATAAAAGGATTGACGATATTTGCGAAGGATTTACTTATTTCAGATTATTTGCTTTTATTCCTACCTCCCCTCCTCCAATACATCACATACGCGCACCTACGTGGAAAACGGTGGCAAAACTTTTTTAATCGGCAGTTAATGGATTATTCATAAACAGTACAAAAAAAAATATATCAAGATAAGTGTTAATTTGTGTATATCATTTTATATATGACACAATCCCACGGGGTCACTGGTAATTATTAAACTTGTTCTTAACTTAGTATTGTTAAATTGGTTAGAAAATACATTGTGCAGTACGGATACATTTCTAAGTGTAATATATCAGTTTAAGTGAGTATTTTATTATTCTTTTTACGTCAGAAATTATTTTGTTGGTTTATTTTCAGTAAATTAATAATTTTTTTTACGACTTTTCCATATGCTCGCGCCCCCCTCGTAGTGTTGTCACGCCCCCCAAGGAAGGCGTGCCCCACAGTTTGAGAAACACTGCGTTACAGAGACACAAAGAGGGATTTCCCATTTTATATCTGGTCTTGAACTACTGTTTTGTTTTTGCTATTTATTCATTAATTAAATAAAATTAATGTATTAATATTTGAAAAAACTGTATTAACATCAAATGTCCTCCACTACAAGTTTAAAAAATTGTACTTGAATTTGAGTGGATGACTAAAAAGTATTTTATTAATGATTGAATATTTGAACAAGATATATATATATATAGGGAGAGTGTGAACTAATAGTAGGAATTGAATAGCTATAGATTTATTAAATTTTTTTCTTGTAAAGATGCATTAGATTTCCCAAAATCAAGAAAATCGTGAGAAAATGGATGTCGAAATTCCTACTGTTTGAGAATGATAAAAAATTTACTCTTGCATGTAAATTTAAGAGAGATTTTAACATTTTACTATCATCTGTAGCTTCTCTTTCTGCATCTGAGTTATCAAAGTTTGAATGAGACAGAAAACATATTATATTTGTAATTGGAAAATTATACACATTTTCAAAATTACTGAAGAGTTTCCATTGTTAATCTGCTTTAATTTTATCCTCTGACATTAAAAGATAAATTTATTAGAACAAAAAGAACATCTAATATGTAATATTTTTTTTACAATAACTAGAATTTAGCTTATCTTTAAGTCTCCTGTTCACGCCTTTTTTATTTTGTTATGAACTAAAAAAACAAGGAAAATAAAATAAATAAAATTGTTAATGTAATGTTAGAGAACTACACACATACATTACGTTAACTAGTTTATGTATAAATCTTGTTAGCTTATTTGAAATAAAGCAGTGAGCAAAACAGAAATAACAATTTTTCCACTGTGAGCTTGTTTAAGCGTATTTTCTCAATAGAAACGAAAATGGCACTTCCGAAAGTTATATGATTTTGTGAGAGAATATATAAGAAATGCAAATACGCACATTACTGTCTCAGTAACCAGTAAAACAGAACTTTGAAAGAGATATATTGATACATTACTATATTATGGTTGAAATACGCTCCATATTCAAGTGTCTTGGACTACCTCTACATGAGCTTTTTATTGCAAATCAAAATGAAATACATATAATTTACATGAAAATGAATTGTGTTAAGATTCATGGTAAACAAACGACATACGAAATAAGAAACGAGTATCAAATTTACATATGCTTTATTTAAATGTATTTATGCTCTAATACAGTTAGAGTATTCGAATTGTGAGTATTTATGGAAAATGTACAGTAATGCAGAGTTTCTCAAACTGTGGGGTGCGTCCCCCTAGAGCAGCGATACTCAACCTGAGGCCTGCGGATCACATGCGGCCCACCGAGCCTTTTTAAGTAACCCGGTTATGACCCATTGCTCTGAGAAATAGACAATGTATTAAAAATGTGGTAGGAAATTCTTTGACAAGAAATCTAATATATCATTTTTGCTGTCGATGTCGTAAGGCTGCGAATTGATATTCTTTTTCTATTTGAAACGGTTACGGGTAGTGATAACAGACAACAGTGTATCAACGACAATTTTAGGTGGAATTAATTTTGTGTGTGTGAACAATATTTCATACCCTGCAAGCGAAAAAATATTCGAATAATTTGGAGGTTGACTGTTATGTAGTAAAAAAAAACATAGATCACACACACACACAGTACTTGCTTGATTTGTCACGAAATTGCTGTATTTAAAAAATACCAATAAACAGGAATTATTCAATGAAATTTTTCTTCTGTTTCAAGAGTGAATATTATTCCTCTTTCAAGAGGTGATAAATAGGCTTTATTGAATATTCTTTGTAATAACAACAAAGTGTTTCGTCAGTGATAATGTCACAGTAGTAACAAAGGCATCCTAAGGAGTTTGATATATTATTGGTAATCGTATGAAACCGTTTACTGATGCTAAAATTGTGAAGGAGTTTTTCTAAAATTCTTTTAATTCAGCGTTAGTGACAAAAATAAAAATATAAAAAAATAATAATTAAAAAAGAAAAACAGGAGTTATAATATTTTGACCAATTTTCCATAGTTTAAATTTCCAATGTTATCTTGGTCTTAAGCATTTCTACCTCCCCCACCCCACCCGTTTAATTTCCTGTTGCAGCACGCGTGAAATGGCCAACATATGTATGCGGCCCAGCAGAGAAAAAAGTTGAGTACCCCTGTTCTAGAGGGACTTGATAACCCTAGGAGGGAGGCGAGAGTATATTAGGGAGTCGAAAACAAAAGATTATTTAAAAAAATTGTGAATTTACTCAAATTAAATAAATAAAATATATTCTGACGTAATAAAAAATAAAATACAATTTACACTGATATAATACACTTATAAATGTATCAGTACTGTGCAATGTATTTTATAATTAATTTAAGAACTAAGTTAAGAACTCACTAAGATTAACTACTAAGCTAAGAATAAGTTTACTTGTCATATACAGAATTATATATATACAAAATTAACACTTATCTTAACAATTTGTACGGTTTATAATTAACCTTAAATGCCAATTAAAAAATTACGTGATTCGCACCCCAATCCTACCGTTTTTTAACACGTCGGCGAGTGCATGGGGTGTATTGGGGGGAGAAAAGGAAAATAAATAATCAAATCCTCTGAAATAAGTAAATCTATCGCAAACCCTGTCAAGGTCCTCTTATTGCACTCCAAAGCCTTCGAAATAGTTTTATGGATAGCAGTGCACAGGATCGTACTTCGGAAAGACGTATATATACGTCCAGGGCAATTTACGCACTGGCTGAGTGCGATACGTATATATACGCCGGTGGCACTTAAGAGGTTAAGATCGTATTGCAGCTTTAGTGTCAAAGTATATTATTATTGAATTCAATGCATTTTATTGTTATGGGGGAGGTTGCGATAAAATAATGATTGAATATTGGGTCCCCAATATTGAAAGTTTGAGAAGCACTGCAATAATGCCTTGACAAATCAGTAATAGGGAAAGAGAGAGAGAGAAAGCGCTTTTGTAAAAATCCCGAAAATAAATCTGACAAATTTTCCCTAATATATTAGGGAACACACTCGGGGGAATTCTCACAGAAAACAGATATAAAAGGTCATTGTGTACTTATACAGTAATTGACGACAAATACAGCTGATATAATCTTCGAATTTAAAATGATGCAAAAGTTTAATTACGTAGTATCTTTGCCACCTTCACAGAATAGCTATCTTTGTAGTACAAAATTAATATGCAGTAATCTGTTTTTAGAAAATAAGCTACCCTTTCTTTTATTACCCTCGCTAAGTAAAGCTATTGCTGTTTACGTACTTAGTGATTTTATAAATCACAAAAAAAAAAAAAAGCAAAAGAAAACAGGCTAAAAGCTTAAAATGCTTAAAACAACGAAAAGAAGGACATATTTTTACCCTACTTTCTTTTGCTACCATTTTAATTAAGAGAATTTCTACGAACCAGCTTGATTTTTACGGAATATATCAAGAGAAATGAATTATTTGCAATATATTAATATCTTGTAGCGTAAAAATTAAGTTATTACAGATATTTTTTACTCTAATTTGAGGAAACAAATAAATAATTATTATTTATGATGAACATACTTTTATTTTTGCTATTACTTTTCCTAATTTTTTTTCTTTTTTTTAAAGATATCTATTCCAGTAACTAAATAATAATAACAATAAAAGCAACAATTATTTTCTTCGAAATAGATTCTAATTCTTTAAATAAATAAATGAATTGAAAATACATTTAAAAAAATGTGCAAATATTTACGACTAAACTTTTGCATCAATTGGAATAAATTTGAAGTATTTTTATAAGCATTTCTTTTCAATGTCTCAAGTATTGACATTTAACCAACCCACATTATTATTTTATAAAATGATTTTTATCTTTAACAAAATTTTATATATTCAGTCTGTCCAAAATAAATAAACAAAGTATAAATACAGAAAAATATATCACTCATTTTTAACCATAAGAGACTATTTGTGTTTTTGGAACTGAAATTCAATCTTATCACAAGTATTTTTCTTTACTCAATTTTTCTTTCATACTACTATGCTTTTTCTTGTCTTTCTTATATATATATGATTTCTAAATTTTTCTTTGCATCTAAAATATGTATACATTGTTTTATATTGTTTATTATTCTGTTAATACTTATAAAAATAATGTCGAACTTTAAGAATTGAAAGAAAATATTTTTCCGAAGAAAGTAACTGTAAAACAGTCTCTTTATCAAATTCGATTTAATTCATATAATTAAATTCGATTTTTGTAGGGAAAAGATTACATTTTAAATAAAAAATGAAAATAATTATTATAGAAATGAATTTTGCTGTAATAGCAAAAATAATCTTTCTGTTAGGAGTTATACATTTTTAATTATTTCTCAAATACAGTTGGACCTCTATATAACGAAGTCGCTAAATCCCGAAAAAAAAGTTCGTTATATCGAAAATTCGTTATATAGAGGTTCATCTTTAAATTTTCTTTAAAGACCACATAAAACACAAATTTTAAATTCATAAACGCTATATATTTAAAGAAAGTAATTAGTCACACTTTTTTGTAAATTAATAGATATTTATTTTGTATATCTTACTAATTAAAAAAAAAAGGAAGAAAGAAAAATGCAAGAAAAGTTTTTGACGCCTTTATCCACATCCAGAAGAATTACATTTTTTTCTTTGATGCTCAAGCTCTTACGTTTTGACATTTTTGAGCTACAAGAAACGAAGTTACCAGCACAACTAATCAACACTACAAATGAATGGAGACTAGTTTAAAGGCCGTATCACACATACACGTTTCAAGCAATTTTTCGTTCAATTCGTGCAATTTTTACTCAGTTGCCATAGCAACCGCTTTAGAACAATTTTTTGCTAGCGAGCTCAAAAAGTTGTTCCAAATAAAATTGCTTGAAATTCCAGCCAATGGGGTTCTTCGGCGCCCTACGTCATAAACAAGATGGCGGCTCCGGTTTCGTCTAACCTTCAGATATGCCGTATAATATTTTAATTGGTGCATAATATTTTAACTGGTATAATATTTTAAATAGAATGATGCTCTATTTTAGTTTACACCCCTCAACAATTGCCAAACAAAATGAAAAAACAATTTTGGATGTTCATTTCGAAGCAGAAAAATCGTCAGTAATTTTTCAATGTGGGAAGAGCGCGGCTTACGTCAGAGCGGGAGTTTGTTTACAGCCACCCTTCCCCCTCATATTCGGCCAAAAATTGGACGAAAAAATTGCATGAAAAATATACGTGTGATACGGCCTTAAGGACACGAGACTCTACTGAGGGTGTAAAAGGATATCGAAGATGTTTCCAGTGAACTGCACAATGGGGGTTGAAGGTTACACTTCTTGGATGAAATGCCAAGAATTCTATTGCTCTCGGCGAGTTGGGTACCTAATAAAACCAGTTCAAGATTTAAGACAACCATTAAATGTATTGAAAGAGAGAATAACTTGAATTGTCCAGAAATACTTTAAAAATAGAGAACAAAAATTGAATCAGAAGAGAAAAAAAATCGTTTTATAGAAAATACACTTCGCTATTGGGAGGTTATTTTACGGGAAAAATTGTGAAATGTTCAAGGTTCCACGAAAAAGCTATATAGAAAAATTCGCAATATAGAGGTTCGTAATATGGAGGTTCGACTGTATTTCAATTCCGGTTAGTTCCTGCAGTGATTTCTTTTCGGGATATAAGCAAAACATTTTTTTTCCACGTTTATATTTAAATTTTGGGATAAATAATGAACATTAGTTTTAAATCAGAATAATAAAATGTTGTTTTTAATACTTTTTGAATTTTTTTTAATTATACGCTGCAAATCTTTGAAATGTTGGTCATCGTTCTATGTATATCAGGCAAAAGGCCCGTTTTTATAAGTGAATTAAATATTAGTAATGCACTATAATAGTATATAAAAATATACCCGTACAATTTATCTCCGAAGACTGGGAAGCTTGAAATAACATTTATAACAATAACTAATTTTAAATTTAAATTATATACAAATACATTCGGACTTCTGTACAACGAAGTCATTAAATCCCGGAAAAAAGTTCGTTATATGAAAAATTCGTTACATAGACGTTCATCTTTCAATTTTCTTTATAAACCACATAAAACAAATTTTAAATTCATAAACACTATATATTTTTAAAAGTAATTATTCATACTTTTTAAAATTTAATATATGTTTATTTTATATATCTTACCCATCAAAAAAGAAAGAAAGAAAAACTGTAAAGAAAACGAGAAAAAAGAATGTCGAAGAATTCACTGTATTTTCAATATTGAGAAAATAATTTTATACTAAAATTAATGAATTTTAAGGACATTTTATATATAATTTAAAGAACACAAGCAATTTAAATATATACATTATTTTAAAATAAGAACACGGAAACACGGGACAACTCCACTGAAGGTGAAAGAGGATATCGAAGATGTTTCTAGTGTACTGGACAATGAGGGTTAAGGGTTCAACTTCTTGGATGAAACGTCCAGAACTCTATTGCTCTCGGCGAGTCAGGATCTAATAAAACCAGTTCAAGGTTTATGACCACCAAAAAATGTGTTAAAGAGAGAAAAAATTGAAATGTTCAGAAATACTTTAAAAATAGAGAGAGAAAAAATTGAATTATACGAAAGAAAAAAATCGTTATCTAGAAAATGCACTTCGCTATAGAGAGGTTATTTTACGAAGAAAATCGTGAAATGTTCAATGTTCCAGGAAAAAGTTCGCTATATAGAAAAATTCGCAATATATACAGAGGTTCGACTGTATAATTAAAATTTAAATTATATTTGTATATTAAGCCTAAATACAAGTATAATGATCGATTGTGATTGGTTGATTGTTTATTAATGTCACCCTCTGATGCAATGCAACGTGTCCGGCAGGTCATGAGTTCAAGCCTAGTACTGCTAAAGACCAACCATGCAGAGGGGGCCGATGCGCGTTAAATATGTCGAGGCTCAAACGTCCTCCCGTTGTTGTGGTGTGGAAGTTAGGAAACGAGGGAGGTGCCAGCTCAGGTGTCATCCTCGTCACTTGACCATGGTTCAAAATGACGAAGTCCTTCGCCAAAAGCCCTTGAGTAGCTGAATAGTGCGAAGTTAATATTTACTCACTGAAGCAATAGAGTGGGCTTTTGACGATAAACCTCGAACATTTGAGTCATGGTCGAGCAACAACGATGACACTTAAATTAACGCAGTGCTTCTCAAACTTTCAATAATTGCGACCCAATAATCAATCAGAATATCCATCGCGCCCCCTTCCCTACAATAACAATGTTTTTTGAATTCAATAATACTATACTTTGACGCTAAAGCTACAATACGATTTTAACCTCTTAAGTGTTACTGGCTTATGTATACGTCTCACTCAGCCAAAATGTTAATTGTCCTGGGCGTATATATAAGTCGTTCCGAAGTACGATCTTTTCTGTGCACTGCTCTCCATAAAATTATTTCGAAAGCTTTGGAATGCAATAAAAGGAGTTTGTCGGTGTTTGCGAAAGATTTGCTAATTTATTCTTTTTCTCCCGCCTCCTTCCTACACATCACATACCCACATAGCGCGTTTACGTGGAAAACGGTGTCATTGGGGTGCTTTGATTGATTGATTGATTGGTTGAATATTAACGTCGCACTGTTCAGCTACACGAGGGCTTTTAGCAACGGACCATGTAATTTTGAACCATGGTCAAGTGACGTGGACGACACCTGAGCTTGCACCCCCCTCTCCTAACTACCACACCACACCAACGGGAGGACGTTTCAGCTCTCGACAGGTTTAACGTGCATCTCTGCCCTACACGGCGGGTCTTTAGTGGCATTGGGCTCAAACTCGTGACAAAGCAGGCCACGATCTGATACCTATACCACTCGGCTACCGCAGCCACGTCATTAGGGTGTGAACTGCGTAACTTTTAACCAGCAGTTAAGGGATTAATTATAAACAGTACAAATTATTAAGTAATTGTTAATTTTTGCATATAATTTTATATATGACAAGCACATGGGGGTTACTGATAATTGTAAAACTTGTTCTTAGTATTGTTAATCTAATTATAAAATACATTGTGCAGTACTGATACATTTATAAGTGTATTAGAACGTTGCAAATGTATATTTTATTTTTTATTATTTCAAAATGTTTTTGTTTTTTTTACTTTCAGTAAATTAATAATTTTTTAAAATACTCTTTTGTTTACAACTATTCAATATGCTCGTGCCCCCTCTCGTAGAGTTATCAACCACCCCCAAGGGGACACGCCCCACAGTTTGAGAGAAACCCAGAATTAACATCTTACTCACCAAATTTTCCCACCACGCCAACTCAAGGACTTTGAGCCTCGACATATTTAACGAATTTCGGCACCCCTCTACGCCGGATCTTGAGGCATCAGGATTTGAACCCACAACTCGACGGAAATAGCTTAACCTTGACACTCGTCTAGTGTGATCGTCATCGTGTGAGAAAATGTCTAGGTATGTTGAATAATAATTTTAATCACATGAAGAGAACTTTTCTACTTTCCCTTCCTTATACGAAGCGTTTCAAGATTGGCAATTTTTTCATCTTTCTTCGTAAAAGTAACTTGAGAGTGATAAATTAGAGCAATTAATTTTTATTGAAAAATGTACGTGTGATTTTACTATAATTTGGTTTCGAATATTCTCAACATTTTGACTGAAGATAGAAGAAACTACAACCATTAATTTTGCTTCCATTTGTTGACTAGTTTCTTTCTGTCCCTTGGGTAATCAGCAAATAAATGTTCAGCTGTTAAAATTGCATTACTTTTCCCCTTGTGGTTCTTGCATTCGGAAAAAAAAAAGCGTTTTATGCAGACTAACGTACAGGGTAGTTACAATTAAAGTGACTGCCTATCTTTGGACCCAATTTTTTTTATAAAAACAAATTTTTGAAACAAATTGAGTGTTTTAGGAAGAAAAAAAAAAAAAATATGTAAATACATAAAATTTTTTGAATAAATATTCTACTTTTAGAAAAATTGGTTGTTTTCAAGGAAATTTTACCAAATTTTTGCTAAAACGGGTAACACTGTATAAAAATTTCTAATACAATTACCATAATTTTCTTTGCGCAACACACATATTATGGTGCTCTTCAAAATGAACCAAAATCTAAGAGAAATATTAAAATACAAAACAATTACAGACAATTATATATAATAATATGAAAATTTTGATATTTTTAAGTTTTTTCTTTATAAAAACTACCCTAAATGAAAATTATTTAACCTACAATAAAACTTCTGATCCACTTTATGAAAAATAGTATAATAAACATTCCCACAAAATTTCAAAACGATATCTGGTTTGGTTCTTAAGATATCATGTGTATCTGGTAAAAAGTTTCTTTCGAAAAAATAATTTTGAGAAAAACTCATTTAAAGTTTTATCTTACTGCCCTTTTGCATAGAGTGATGTTTTTAAAATCACTATAATTTTATTTCTATTTCGTAAAGAAAAAATAAAAACTGTTTTGGAAAGAAAAATGTTCACAATATAAGATTTTGAAATAAAAAAAAATGCCTTATGTAGACGAAAGACGACATTTTCAAGGTAGGCAGTCACCTTAAACTAACTTTTAAAAACATCCTATTGTTAAAATGGACGAGAGAATTACTATCGAATTTCGTATATGAACTATGCCCGAGATACACTGAAAGAATTTCAAAATAAATGAATAAGCCAGTAGAATGTATATTTAAAGAAAATTTATATATAAAAATTCAAAATGGACTCTAAATTACCGGTCGCCAATCTTTAAAACTCCATGGCCCATTGCATGTATAATTTTATATTTGGTGGATCACTGATATGATTGACTACTAAAACTATTCTGGACACATATCTGAACACTATTCTGAACCCATTCTGAACACTTCCATATCACTGAAAGGAAATTTCAGGAAAAGCATGAACAAACCGGCAACGTAAAGCAATTTCAGCAAAATGCAGTCAATTGATCCTGGTAGCCAGTTCTCAATTTCAAATGTAGCTAGATTTCTCCCCAAAAGTAGCTAAAAGGTTGCTAAACTTAAAAAAAAATCGCTAAAAATAACTTTTGTCTTTAAATTCGGGAACGTTCACGCGGGGTACGAAATCTCGCTCCCCCAGGCTCACGAAATCTTTAATTGTGGGAAAACTGTTTATTTGTTACCAATTACCTTGTCATTAATCTTTGATATGACAGTCTTCACGGTAACTAAAATGTATTTAGCATATATTCCTCTTTTTTGGGAGTGGCAAACGTTTTTTCACTTCCTACTATTAGCTCACACTCTCTCTATATTTATTTATTTATTCATCTTGATGGAATTTTCAATCGTTAATAAAATACACTTTAAAGCGCTCAATTGAGCTGAAATTTTATATACATGATTATTTTGGATATAATTAATAAAAATTTTAATTGATTAAAACTACTTATTCAAAGAATTACAAATACAACCACATTGGCATCCTTTTTGGCGACTTAGCGACCATTTTGGTGACGGGTCAAAAGTTGTAAAGGTTTTTTTCTCACGTTTTAAAGCATTCAGTTGCACTGAAATTTTATATACATGATTGTTTTGGATGACAATACGTTAGTAATATTAATATTAATATTTATATTAATTGTAACTATTTAATAAAAAGTAGCTAAAATAAAATTTTTCTTTGTTGATCTAAGTAGGAATTGATTTTTAATTTTTTTTTTTTTATATTACTTGTTATAATCTTAAGTTAATTGTGGGTACTCCTGTTCGCACCACGCGACTACTTTTGTTCCAAAATATTTTCTATGCACAGGCTACATTTTTATTTTCAGGAACTATAAGAGCAACAGATTTAAAATTCAGCAGGCACGTTTCTTTAATGGAGTAGAGATCCATTAAGAGTGGGTACTGCGAGTGGTTAAGACACATTATGAACATTCCCGTTTTCAAGCTACTAGACCTACAATAATGAAATTTGAAAAATGCATGTTTCTTTTGTTGAATTGAAATCCATTAAGAACGGATGAATTGATTTTTAAGGGTAACTCCGGGGCACATCAATAAAAAAATTTCCGTTTTTGAACTACTAGACTTAGACCTGAAACTTGGTAAGTAGAGATCCTCTAAAAATGGGTTTTACGGAAATCCACTTTGGGGAGTTGGTTGTGAGATCCAAAAGATAATTCTACTCCAATTTCGGAAATTCAAGTCCTGTCCTTTTTAAATCAAGAGGTGAGGGTTATAAGAATGTTTTTTAATACAATCGAACGTTTAATGTGTAAGGGATTCCCCGTGCCATCCCTTAGTGTGAGAGGGTCAGAAGTAAGATTAGCCATAGTCAATGCAACTCTATTTATTATCAATTCTCAACAAAGACACAAATTCAACAACCCAAGATAAGAAATGTTCCAATTGTTAAATATGGGAGCAATAGCGAGGTAGAGGAGATATTAGGCGAATTAACAATAAATCGGATCACTTACGTCCAGGGAATACATTTTCTAATTCAAATCATCCTACACTTAATTGACCAAATCGTCAATTTTATTATTAATCAAATATGCTACGAAGTGTTCTCTACTAGTTTCACGCTAATCAATCACTGCTATCCTTTGGCAATCTAACATCTCTTTTCTTCGAGCTTGAAAGTTAATCTTCATATACAAGCCTTAATTTACATAATCACATATTCTTCTTCGGAGGAAAGTTTTCAATAGAATAATTTTATAGACCCATTATTCCCCCAAGAGGACAATTAGTAGAAAGAACGCAGATAGACCCGTTACAAAAGCTAGGACTTTGATATCGATAATTTATATGAACAGTATATGTTCATACAACATCACGAAATATCCAGCAAAGCGAGGAAGGGTGGTTAGGGACTAGTATCTTTTATATTATCTTTTCTTAAGGTATCCGACTACGTTCGGAACCGTGATTTTAAAAAAGCGTATAAATGGATAATTGTCAAGATATTTAGTGTCACTTAGATTAGAATACATGTATAAAATTATTTTAAGAACATTTTGACAAAAAATTATTTAAATACAATATTTTGGCAAAAAAGTAACTTAGAATAATTTTTTTCCAAATGTTCTCCTTTTGTGAAAAATGCTTCTATTATAATAATATTTTGCCTGTATATAGCTCAGACCTCTCTACAGAGGCTGAACTAGAATCTTTGAAAAAATCACATTATTTTCAGAGTTACCACCAATTTAAATAATTATTGGCGTTTTTTTCTTAAAATTGCTCCGCTCTGTTGTCGTAAAATATGGATAAACCCACTTCTAAGTTACATATTTCAAAAATTCTAGTTGAGCCTCTGTACAGAGGTCTAGCTATATACAGGCAAAATATTATATAATAGAAGCATTTTTCACAAAGACATTTGAAAAAAAATATTCTAAGTTAATTTTTACCATATATGTTTATATAATTTTTTAAATGTCTTAAAAAAAATTTATACATGTATTTATCTAAATGACTTACTCAATATCATGAAAATTGTCTACGTATGCGCTTTTAAAATACATTCCGTGTAGTCGGATACCTTAAAAGAGTTGCAGGCCACATTCATGAAACTTTTTTTATGGAATATTTTTATAACTGTGCTACTTTATTTTACGCGCGAAATTGGAGATAATAATTAATTAAATATATTATAAATTTTAAATTTTTCCTCTGCTTGTGTTTAATTCATTGGATAAAAAGGGTATTAAAAAAAAAATAAATTAATGAAATTTTGGGGCTGCCACTCAATTCGAACTTTTCCCTTTTTAAATTTTCCGTGTTTTTCCACGTTTTTTTTTTTCAGTGCCGAGTGAGTTATTGGAAAGTTATCCAGTTTCCCCAAAAAAAAGAACAAAAAATTTTTCCAAAACCCAAAAGGGGGACCCAAAAAGAAAAGACAGTTGAGAAAACATTTTAATATCGGAGATTTTAACAGAAAAAAAAAAAATATAAATAAGCAAATAAAAATAATGTGGAAGTTTTCGGACGGAAGAGTATTATTTGCCTCGACAGGATGTTTGCTACTACGAACTCAAGCGGAAGGAAATAGTAGTTCCGTTCTGAAAAAAATGAAGAATGAATAAAATAAAAACGAAATAAGTACGAGAAAATTCTTTTGCAATGGTTCGGAAACTCTTAAGGAAAACAAAACCCCTCTTATTTGAGGTAAAAAGGCAAAGATAGGTAAAGGGAATAAGGGGGAAAAGATAAAATGTTTTTGGGAATTTTTTAAAAAAAAGAAACAAAAAAAAAAACCAAGCAGATTTTAAAAAAAAAAATTTTTAAAAATTAAAATTCAAAGCGTAAATTGAAAAAAAAAAAAAATTTTTTTGAATAATTGAATCACTTTTTATACATCAACAAAACATTTTTCACTTAAAGGAATAACATTAGGGTCTACTAAAATGCTTGGCTTGAAATCCTGAAATTTATAAAAGCTCTTTAAAAAATAAAAAATAAGGGTTTTTAAGGGGGGAGAAATTTTTAAAATTTCCCTACGATGAAGATTCAAACATTTTGGGAGGGGGGGTTTTGGAAAAGAATAAAAAAATGAAAAAAAAAAAGGGGAAAAATTTAACTTCAAGGGGGGGGGAAGATGTTAAAAAAAGATTGTTATTAAATTTCCCTATTTTATTCACTCCTTTATATATATATATCTTGTTCAAATTGACAATCGTTAATAAAATTTTTTCTATTCACCCATTCGTTCAAATCCCTTTTTTTAAATTAAATGGATGACATTGATTTAAACAGTTTTTTAAAAAATACACACAATTCACGTTTAAAATTTAAAAAAAATGAATAAATAGTAACAAAAAAAAGTAATAGTCCAACAGCCTAAACAGAAAGCAAAATCGTTTGTTGTGTCCCTGTAGCGCAATGGATAGGGCGTTGGACTCCTAATCCAAAGGTCGTGGGTTTGATTTCTACCTGGGATGGCCTAATTTCTAAGAATGTTATTTATTTTTAGCTATACTATTTTATTAGAATAATTAAATTTAATTAATGAACAAATATAGTAATAAACGAACAAAAAAAAAGCCCAACACCTATAAAAAAAGGAAAAAAAAACCCATTTTTTCAAATTTTTTGGGTTCTGTCATATGTATATGCATATTTTAAATTTAAATTTTAACTATTTAACAAAAGTAACTAAAATAAAAAATTTCTTTTTTGATCTAAATAGGGGTTGACTTACATTTTTTTTATATTACTTGTTTTAACTTCTGATATCAATTTGAAATTTTTTTTAACTTCTTTTTTTAAAAACCAATTTGAAATTTTTTTTTTGTTTTTTATGTCTAATTTAAAATTAAAATTTTTTTTTTTCAATATTAAATTATTTTGATTTCTTTCGTACTTGGATCGAGAAAAAAAAAAGAAATAAAAAATTGATGGCAAAAAAAACCCCAGCATTTCTCATTGTTAATATGTTTCAGATAATAAGCTAAATTTACTCTATAGACACATGATATCCCCTTTTTTCCCGCCAATCGTTATGCTTCACTGTTCAACTTTTTTTTTTGAGAAAAAAAAGTGTATAATTGTGTAAAAGTATTTATCAGCCATAACAATGTACATAGTTGGCTCATGAACTGAATCTACTCCAATGTATTAATTATTATTTGTTTCTCACGTTTTTATTAGTGTAAAATGTATGGCAACAGATTTGTTGGTTTTGATTATTCGCTGTATTTTTATTGTTATCCATTGAATCGAATCACGGAATGTTAGGGATTAAAACTTTTTTTCTTTTAAAATTTTAATGTTAAAAAATTTTCGGAAAATTTAATCTTAATGAGTTATTTTAAATTATTTAGTCCTGTTCTTAAATCTATTAGATTAATTTATTTTTTATTTGGATATAAACCGGGAAACCCCTTTTAAATTTTTTTTAAATTCGAATCTGTTTTAAAAACGTATAAACAAAATTTTTTTTTTTAAAATTTAAAAAAAAGAAGAACTTTAATACGAACATCACACGATTTAAAAAGTTTTTTCCGGAACCGCAAGGGAAAATTTTTTAAAACTTGGTTAATAGTGGCCTCCTTTGGGGTTCCCCCCCAAAACCGTGTAGCCCCCTTAAAAAACTTTAAATTTGTTACCTTAAAAATTTAAAAAGTTTTTTAAACTCTGCTTTTAATAGGGGGAAACCGAGTTCGAATCACGCAGAAATCTTTTCTTTTTAATTCCTTTTTATTTCTTAAAATTAAATAAATATTTATGGGGGTTTAAAATAAAATTTATTTATTAATTATTTTTATTTTATAAAATAAAAAAAAAATACATTTTTTTTTAAAAAAATTATTAATTAAAATTATGAATTAAAATTGTTTAAAAAAAATTATTAATTGAAATTACTTAAAAATTTTGAAAATTTCATAAAAAATTTTTAAAATTTAAAATTAATTATTAAAATTAAAATGACTTAAAATATTATTAATTAAAATTAAATTAATTAAAAATTTTAAAAATACTATTAATTAAAATTAATTATTAATTAAAAATTTTAAAAAACATAAAATTTAAAATTATTTTATATATTTTCAAAAATTAATTTTTTATTAAAATTTTTTAAAAAAATATTAATTAAAAAAAGTAATTAGTTTTAATTTGAAATATTTTATTATATTAAATTTGTCTTAATTAATATTAATTAAAAAAATTAAAAAAATTTAAACTTTTATTAAAATTATTTAAATATTTTTTTTTAAAATTAAAAAAAATTTATTTAAAAATGACTTTTTTAATATTTCTATAATTTAAAATAATTAATTTAATAATAATCTATTTTTTTAAATTATTTTTTTATTATATTAATATTTCATTTATAGTATATTATATTTAATTATAAAACTATTTTAAAAAAATTTTTTTTATGTAAAATATCATTTAATATTTATTATATTTTTTTATTATAAATATTATTTATTTATATGTAAAAAAAATATTTGTTAAACATTATATATAAATATTTATCTAATTAAAAGAAATTTTTTTTTTACTTTATAAAATGTAAAAATATAATTATGTAAGAGTATCATTCAATATTTAATAAATCTTTCATAAATAATTTAATTTTAAAAAAAAATTAAAAGGAATTAAAAAAAAAGTTTTCCTCATGTATTAAATTCTTGCCCATTAAAAGCGACCGATTAGCCAACCGGGGCCGGGGGTAAAAAATTAAAATTGTAAAAAAGAAAATAAATTTCGAACCTTTTTCTCCGAATTTTTTTGGCCTTTCCCGACAAAATTACTTTAAAGGGGTTGAACCCCCAAAAATTACTATATTACACCAATTAATTCGAAATAAATTTTCCCATGCCCCTCCCAGAAATTTTTTAAAAGAAAACCCTTCTAAAAACGTAAGTTTTGAATTCAATGAAGAACACGAGATTGCATTTATCACGCGACAGTCATGAATTTAGTTCATTAAGAAAAAGTATTATTCAGAATCTTATATGATTTTTTAAATAATTGTGTACCGGGCTTAGCTTGGTCTAGAAAAAAAAATTCTACTATCTGCTTTTGAAAGATAGAAGAATTAAATAATCAAAATAAACAAGTAATATAAAAATTTTAAGTCAATTCCTTTTCGGTAAACAAAGAAAATTTATATTTTAGTTACGTTTTATTAAATAATTACAATTAATATAAAAAATGTAAAACATATGACAGAACCCACAATATTAAAGGGAAAATAGAAAAGGGGTTTTTTCCCTTTCAATTTTCCATTTTCTTTTTAGGATGTTGGTTTTTATTTTTTTTTTTTATTCTTTAATTAAATTTAATTATTCAATACAATAGCATAGTAAAAAAAAATCACATTCTCAAAAAAGGGGCTATCCCCGGGGCACAAAATTCAAATCCCACCTTTTTTTTTAATTGTGCTACTATTAACCCCCTCCTCTTATATATTTTTTTGTTTTTTGTTTATTTTTTTTTATCTTGGTAGGGTTTTTAAACGTTAATAAAATACATTTTAAAAAACGCTCTTTTAGCTGAAAAATTTTTAAAATATGATTATTTCCGGATGACAATACAATAATTTAACTATAATTTAAAAAAGAATTGATTAAAACTAATTATTTAAAAAATTTTAAAAAATAACCCCCGTTGGTATCATTTTTTTGGGGACTTGTGTAAAACTTGAATAGGTTTTTTTTCTCACGTTTTAAAGCATTCAGTTGAACAGAAATTTTATATATACTATTGTTTTGGATGACAATACGATACTTTAATGATAATTAATAAAAATTAATTACCACTTAATGTTGTGATTCTGCCATATGTATATACATATTTATATTAATTGTAACTATTTAATAAGAAGTAGGTAAAATAAAATTTTACTTTGTTGATCTAAGTAGGAATTGACTTTAATTTTTTTTTTATATTACTTGTTTTAAATTGAAAACATTTATAAAATCCCCGTGCACCACAAAATATCACACGGGGCTTACTAAAGTAAGTATAAACACATATTACAATGGAAAGGAAAAAAACTAAAGCCATGAAAGATTACAAATATTTACAATAAATTTACAGAACTTTTCAAAAGCACTTCCTGTGGAAATAAGTGGACGAAATTCGGAAGCCAATTTATATTAAGTTTCTTGAAAGCCAGTCTTAAGATGTTTCGTTCTCTTTCCAACTTGGAACACAGAAGGAGCATATGTTCTACATTTTCCTCGCCACTAATATCACAATCACAAAAAGATGACGGAACTAAATTAAATTTGTTCAAGTAGCTTTTAAAGTTGCCATGACCAGTTAGAAATTGGATTTTTTGTAATTGGTATAAAAATGATGGCAGGCTAGTCTCTCATTAATGGTTGGAAAAAATTTCTTTGTCAAGTTCCCTTTATTTGAAATGAGGTATTCTTGGTTCCAAGGGTTGAGACTTCACCATTCTTTGTTTCACAATCTTCTTGTAAAATGTTTTAGGAGTATTAATGGCAATGTTAATTGTGAGCTTGGTTGCAGCCTTTGCAAGCCAATCGGCCCACTCATTTCCAAGTACGCCCGTGTGTCCGCGAACAAATGCAAAATCTATTGAGATGTTTTTATCTTTTAGGCTTTTAAGTTGCTTTTGGATCTTGACAATTATATTGTTAGATGAACAAATACTCTTAAGAGAATCCAAGGAAGAAAGAGATTCTGTATAGATGAGATAGTCTGAGATGGCACTATTTTGTTCAGAGATCCATTTAATGGCGATGTTTAAACATAATAGTCCAGCTACAAAAACTGTGCATTTCTCACGAATTCTTAATTGAAAGTGCTTCGTCCGCTCTAATCCACGATCTTTGGATTAGAAATCTATTGCGCAACAGGGACACAGCTAGCGATTTTCCTTTTTATGTATGGTGTTGGACTATTATTTTTGTTTGGAATAAAAGGTATCTTATTAATGATTGAAAATTTGAACAAGATATATATATAATAGCATATATAGGAGAAATTAGTGAAATTGAAAAAAAATATTACTTTCATGAAAAGATTTTTAAATCCCACCAACATTCATTTTTTGTTTAAGGCGTTTTGGATTTCCCTAAGAAATGGAAAACAAATAGGATAAGATTGCTGATAAAATTTGAAACCAGATGCATTAGAAAATGTAAGGAGATAAAAATACTGTACGACTAAAAGAAAGAAAAACCGCGAGGCAATTAACTTCCCCCCTCTACTTTCAGCCATTTAAAATAATTTTTCGGTTGTCGTGAAATTTAACAAAATAAGATGTTTTTTTAAATAGAGTAAATTGGGAGGGTGAAAATGCACATTTTTTATTACTAGAAACGCTAGAACAGCTAAATTTTTTGATATAACACAAGATTATATTAAAACGGTTGAAGTCTTCAGTATATTTTCGCAGAAGTTTCTTTTCTTTTTTTCATTTTTCATTTTCATGTTATAGTGTATATCAGCATGTATTCAGTACAACAAATATTCAACGAAAAAAAGTTTAGTCGCAGTGTTGTCTGTAATTATATTTAGAGGCACAAATTATTTTGTAACTAAGAAAGACGGATAAAAATTAATTTTTTAATTAAGAATCTCTCCGAATTTTGGCTAATCTTTAAAACCATGATGAGCTTATTTAATTTCCACTGCCGTTTTGTGATATGTATATAAACTGCATGATAATTAGGCTCCTTTTACTACCGTATTTACTTAAATCTAAGCCGAACTATTTTTCCAGTGTTAATGTGCACTGTGGGTGCGGCTTAGAAGATCGAAAAAACACATTTGTTGGAAGGGGGGGGGGAATTCTGGCCACTTGCATCAATGTCTTATCCTATTCCGCAATACTCTAAAAAATTGTATAATTTTCCGCAAAAAAATAAATAAATAAAAATAAAAATCTATTTTATTTTCAAATTCTTCCTTTCTTGTTTCTTCCTAATTATTTTACACAATATTACATATTCTTCTCTTTTACTCCCCTTACCCAAAATCTCTTTAAAATTATATTTAGAATATAATTAGAATGAAATTCAATTTAATAAATGTTTACCTCAAAATGTAATTTCAACTTATTTTTTCATTAAGTTTCATCCCTAACATAACGTTGCAAAATTATTTATTTTCTCTTTTTTACTCTTAATCTCTCCTTTTTAAAATCATATTTAGATTATATAAAAAGAAAAAATATTCATAGAAATAAATTTTTACCTCAAAATGTAATTTGAAACAATAGAATTATAATTTAGTAAACCATTTCTGTGCAACGAATGTAATGAAAAAAAGAAAAGAAAAAAAATTGTTGCCCATATTTCGAATAAAATAGAAGGGAGAAAGAGATTAAAATTCCAAAAAGGGTTATAAATTTTTTCTTTTTATTTGTACATAATATTTTAAGAACGAATTTTCCTTTATCTTTCCTCGATTTTTTTCTTAAAAATTATATCTTAAAGGATGAATAGGCTCAAAAAATTCTATATCAGATTTTTATCTAAATTTAAAAAATAGCAATTGTAAAACACACATCTTAACTTCAAACAATTGTAAAACAACTAAGTTACACGAATGAATGTACAGGAACGAATTTGAAATAGAAAGAAAATGGTTATATCAAGTTAAGAATAAAATTTCAAACAATTGAGCAGTTTTAAAGTATAAGAGGTTAAAAAAAAAATTAAATCGGAACACTATTGCGAAATTCCTTAATTTTTTTGTTTGTAATATGATAAATTTTTTTAAATCAAGCAAACTGTACTTACAAGTGATTCATGAAAAAGTTATTAATCTCTGTATTGAAGCGGCGTATTGTGATATGTTTATTCTATTTTCACATAAAAGATCACACACTCCAAAACCTTTTAAAATTCTTTTATTCCTGAAAATAATTTGGGGAAGTCATGTTTTAAGTCAATAATTTGTAATAATATGTCAATAATTTGGACAAGGGAAAAAAACTTCACAGAAAATACTTTTCATAAACATTTTTTTTTTTTATTTCTCAAAATAATCTGGAAAACGTTTTATTAGAAAAGGAATTATAAAACTTCTCATCAGAATATATATATTAATATATATATATAAAAAAAACCAGAAACCAACCAATCATATTTTTTTTTTATTAGCCAGCTTTTAATAAGGAAAGCAAACTAGGGAAGGAAAAAAAAGATTGACTTGGAATATTTGGAGTCATGCCAAATCTAAGTTCGCTTTGAATGGCGGCAATTTCAATCCAACTGTTCAATATTGATTTCGTTCGAACTGAAGCTTGATAACCCCTGATCATGGCCGACTGATAATGCGAGGTTATTGACCGCAAAAGCGCAATTGGAATTATATTTCAGCTTTTAAGAACCATAAATAGAATTTTTTTTTTCTTCGGAAAGGTAATCAAGGTTCGATACCAATTTTCCGCATGATTAAAACGACAGGAAGCTCTTGGTAATGAAAATGAAAAATTATAAATTGCTTAACCAGATCAAACTGCAGAGATTTGCATAGTATATATAGCATAGAAAAATAATTTTAAGGAATAAAATTTCTAATCTGTTATAAACATATAAACATACTTACAAAAAGAATTTTAAACGCATTTTATGATTGTTTTGAAAATAAAGAACGAATAATAATAAATTCAATAAAACAAAAAAAACGATACACAAAATTTTTGTTCTTTGCCAACATTTCTTTACAAAGCAATTAAAATTTTTAAATTTAAATTACTAATTTCTTTTTCTAATTCGATACGAAGCTCAAAAATAATGAAAATTTTAATATTAGGCTAGTGCAGTGTATCTCAAACTTTCAATACTGGCGCCCCCTTTTCAATCACAATTTTTATCGCCTTATGCATTAATAAATTACTGAAACATAATAATGCCCTTTGACGCTAAAGCTTCCAAATACACGTCTTAATTATAAACGTACATGATGTAACGTAATGGAATTTTGTATAATAATACTACTACTTTTAGAAGCAAAAAAATTAAATTAGTGATTTATTTTTCCTTTCTCTGATTTTAAATTGGAACATATTTTACGCGAATGCGGTGGCTGCTTAGAAGACAAAATATATAGATATCAGCTAAATATAGAAAAAGAACTCAGAGGGGTCAATTTCTAAAAAACTTTTGCTCTGCAAGACAAGCCCATGAGTCGCCTTCTAATGCCCCAGTAAACTTGTTCTTAATTCAGTATTAATAAGATAAGTATTAAATTTTTTATATATGTACTCTTAGTAATATATATTTTTAAAGCAAAATACTTTTAGTAATAGGTTAGTACTTTTATTTTCCTCTCTCTAGTTTTTAAATTGAAACAAATTGAAATAATATTTAATTAAAAGATTTATTTCCTTCAAGATCCATTTCTAAAAGTACAAATGTCATTAAAAAATAGCAACCCCTAACTATATATTTGCTCTTTATCATATCCATTACATCACAGCATCCTTCTTGAACCATGTGAGTCTAGGCAATACAGACGTCTGCGTAAAAACATGGCAAAATGCTGTACTTCGTACAATTCTGGTGATCTTGGCCGAATCGTTGTAGCTACCGAATCTCTCTTGAGATGCTTGCATTTCACTTATTCACGTGGTATTGCAATTGCGGTATTAAGTATTTACGGCGGTGGTTAAAAGGCTCGCGTCATATAGATTATATTTTTAAATCACAGCGAAACTTCGACGATAATAAAGCATCAACAAATTACTGCACAGACGAGGGCAAATTGATAGCAAGGATTTTTGGGTTAGGGATCCATTTCAGAAAATATACTTCAGAAGGGCTCTCAACTGCCGGAAGAGATCTTCATGAATTTCGCATCCAGTATTGACGAAATTAAAGGGAGCACAGCGACTAATCACTCTTTGAATTCTGGATAGAGGTGGGAGGATACTTTGTGAATTTTTCTGCACTGAAACTTAAAAGCATTTCGTATACTATTACCATTTTTTAACAGCATACCTTTTTGTGAATCCGGATTTTTCTGCAAAGCTACTTTGAAGACAAAATATATGAATATGAGATAAATATCAAAAATAACTCTTGAGTGTCAATTTCTCATTTTTAGCCTTCCTTTTGAAAAACTTTTGCTCTGCAAGACATAAAATTATGGAAGTCACTGATAATTGATAGAACTTGTTCTTATACTGTGGCTGAAGTACCCACTCTTAACACGAGTTTATTTTTTAAATGATATATTATTCTTGATATAATAATAACCTTGGAGGAAGTAAAACCAAGTGCATGACAGTAACATGCAAAAACTGTAAAATGATTTGAAAATGTCTCATTATAAACGGTTTGAAAAGACACATTTTGAAATCCTCACAAATTAGCACAGAATAAATATTAAGTAACAAAAAATATTCTAATGAATAACAATTATTTATTTTTTAATATTATTAAAGCTTAAAAAGCCGGATCGGAGTGTGCACATGATACTAACGTTAATGGTCATGAAGTGCACCCAATTTTTTATAATTATTTCAATATACAAGATAAAATCCTGTATTTCAGTGAATAGTAACTAAGAGAAATAACTTACCTATTTCAAAGTTTTTTCTATTTGTCTTTCATAATTTAAATACAAATTGAACACAAATGTGCGGCTTATGTAGGAGACTTTCTAAATCACGAACTTTTGCTAACACAGGAAAGCTATTTGCAACAAAACTGTCACAATTCACGTTTTTGTAATTTTAATATCCTTTGACTGTCGACAAATATCCTGTTGAAGACTTTTCTTGCTTGTGTGTCTTTTGACAGTGTGAAGTGCATTTGCAGTACAGTTATGGCTTCATATTTGTGATAAAGTTCTTAATGTAGCTAGTGAAAATTTTCCTTTCGTTTCATTTGTGCTATAAATTTACCACTTTTCGCCTTTTTTAAATTAATAATACTATTTCAACAGTGTTTCCCTTGTTTGTCCACAGATGCCCAACGGTCCTTTTTGTGATTCTGCTCTCATTTACATATGACCATAATCAGTCGTACAACATCACAATTAAAACCACTAAGGATTCACTTAAGTAGGGGAAATGCAGCATATTTTAAAGAAAATATTATTGAAAAATATTGGTCGTGCCGGAACTCGGTCTAAACAGTACCTTAAGGTCTAAAAACTGCCTCCCAAAAGGAGATATGTTATCAATTCATTTTAGCTCCCATTAAGACTGTCATATTAGAGGATTCTCTGTCAAGGTCATTGGTAATAAACAGTTTTTCCCAAATTAGCACAATTTTTGTATTATATGTCAGTATACTCATAAAAATAAATCTTGGCCAATTAATCCTTCAAAGTGCTCAATATGCTTATCCATGTATCAAAAACTCTTTCACATTGTGAAAAGAAAGCGTAACAGAATTATATAATTTACAACTTCCTAAAAAAGAAGGATGCAGACCATACCATGGTTTGGCAGAAAATAATATTTTAGACAAAAAGAAACATGGCAAAAATCTCTCATCGTAGGTTTTTACAGCAAAGCAAACACAAAATATTTTTTTTATTTGGATTATAGGATCAAAGATAACAATGAGCGTTCAAGAAAGAATCTTTTATTTTGGTATTTTTACCAGATGATATCTGTAAATGATGATCTCACCAGCAGAGGATGTATGTAAATCTGTATTTGTATTGTATCAGAAAGTATTTTGTTTTCATTTGTCCAGTAAATTAATTTTTAACCTTTTATTTTCGACCTGCTCGAGCCCCTTTTTAGATTTATCGCGCGCGCCTAGGGGCGCGCCTATTTGGTAGTGGTTTTGCTGATTTTCTTAATGAATGGAACGCAAATGATAAAATATTCAATTTTAATACTTACCTTGCCATGGGAACAATTATTTTTTTCGAAAAGATTCAACTTTATTCAAATTACGAATCAGAACCAAGTTACAACAAAATAGTTTGTACAAATATTATCAATTTGCTAAAAAATGCTGAAAAAAAATTAAATTTGTAAGCAATTGGCGGCGTAACGGGAGATATCAGGCCCCTCAAAGTCAGATTTTTGGGTCCCCAAAGCCAGATCTTACAAGCGTAGCCAATACGTAGCGTCAATCAATAGCGTCAATAAAGCTTTGGGCGCCCTAGAATCCTGGGTGCCCCCACGAAGCGGGGGTTGAGGTGGGGTAAGTTACGCCTTTTGCACTTTTTGTGTGCGTCGGAATGTAAAATAGCAGTCTATATTTTTGTCTTTGTAGAATTTTAGATTCTGCATTTGTATGTGTCGTACTTTGAATATTTCTTACGGAGATTGATAGTCTTTGGGATAATTGGTGATAAGCGGGTGAAACTTCATGTATTTATGTATTAAATATTTTATTAAACTGACTTTTATTGTTTTAAATAAATCATCAAGAATTAATTTCCATACACCGAGAAGAGTCATTTTATATTACGATCACCCCTCACCGAGAACAATGAGTTCACCCGGAGACGAAACCACGGAGCACTCGTAGTTGATGCTGGAGTATATAAAGGACCATGCTATGTCTCTCTTCCCTAAACTGCCACTAAAAGCCAAGATGCCTTAAATGCGCTAAGGAACACACAACGAAACAATGCACTATCAAGGGAGAAGTAAGGATAACCCATACTGCCGTGGTGTAGAGGGATTACATTTTGGCCTGTTTATATAGTGAATTCCCTCAACCTAAGAAGGGCTCGCCCATTCCACAATTACAAAAGAAATTTAAAAACAATGGCAAGGAGGTTTTACTTCGCTGTGTTGTTAACAGTCACCCCCACACCAATTGAAAATCTTAAAGAAAAACCAGAAACGTTCCCCAAAACAGTGCAAAGAATCGAAGGAATCAGTGAAGACGATAATTCTAATGGCCAAGCTCAAGTTATTGAGCTTGTCAATTAATTTCTAAAACCAGTGAAAAGAATCACCCTAGGTACACAACTCTTGCCTAAACTTAAAATGCTGAAAATAATGCTGATCAATCCTACTTAATTGTAGAAGCTATGATCGATAACTGATAATTTCTACCTACCTTCAATACTAATATACTTCTAATTGCACTTTTTTTTACTTATTTCTTTTAAATATTTCAATCGAATCTCACTATTTCAATTTTTCTAAGTAAAGTTTTCCCAGTTCACTCCCATCGAGAAATCCAATTCTACCCTCAGGAAAGTTCCTGCCACGCCATTGGTCCATGACATTGAAACCACATACCTACATCTTCATCCAAGCTAACACCAGGCCAACTTCATTACCAGATAAAAGGACGGAGGGGATAAGCATTATCCAGTGCCTTTCATTCATTCATTCAAGTCTCTCTTCCTGCCTCCTTCATCAGATGTGGATATAAGATGCTAATATACTATGGTCTCCGCCTGAGGGAAACCACATCTCTTCATCTACTTGACTCATCTGTAAGAGTTAAGGGTGATGACCCAAACTAGCCATGAGAAATGTGAATTTATTATTTACGAAATAATATAATACAAGCAAGGGCTTTACAGTGATAAACAACAACTCAAAACATTATGTCAATAAGCGCGAAATCTAATAGCTTAACTTTACTCAAGTTATCTTAAGAATCCTTCCTTAATTATTTTAATAGCTAAAAGCCCGTCCTATAATCACGCGTCTAAATTCGTCCTTACCGTAACAGCACTTCTTTTCAGCGACTCGGCTGCTTTTCCTTCTCCTACGATTACTAAACCCACTATAATACTAGCCCAGTAATCTCTGCATATCAAGATTTCTTCTTGAGAGGGCTGGCTGTGAAATAACTCGTTGTTGGCTACCCCAAAAGGATTAATAGAAATTCGTAAAAGCCCCGTCCACAATACAACTGGGAATTTCGCTATAAAATATACTATTAGTTTCTTCCTGTTCTCTTATACTCTCTCAAAGGCATTCAATTTCCACCAACAATGCTATTTATAAAGCAATGAAAATTAAAACTTTCACAAATAAGTTTCAAAATATACATAGCTATTAGGTTTTTCTGAGATCTTCCAAACACTGAAAATTATAACAGGATCAACATTGAAAATTACATTCCGCACAAAAAGGTTAAAGTATGGAGGTATCATGATTATTATTGTTCGCGACGTAGCCTTTTTGTTCCTCATCTACGAATTTTTAAAAAAATTTTAAAGTCCCTAAAAATGTACTATTCATTTACTTTTCTTTAAACTCTTCAAACACTTTAAATTTTTCACAAACGGTTTTCTGTACGCACATACTGGCTCCGCCCACTTGTCCTTGTCTCGTACTTACATTCCTATAGGGCAGTCAATCTAGAACCAACTACCTCAACATCAACAGCCCATGAAAACGCTTGCTCACTGCCAACGTTGAATTCGACACTTTCTACCGCATTCAAACACACAACCCCGTAAGCCAAACCCAACATTCCTTCTCTCCCCATTGCTTCAATCAAGGACTTTTTCCCTCAAGCTAGTAAAATCTTCTCTTTAGCTATCAAACGATCAAAAAATTTACAGGCCGAGAGTGTCTCCGTGACCCAGTTGAGCCGAAAAATCATTTGAACCTCGGTCAAGTGACGAAGACGAGACCTGAGCTGGCACCCTCCGGGCTGCTCACATGCTGCCGCTGTGAGGTATAAAGCGGTATCATACTTTTATTACTTACTAATGAAAGCAAGACGCTGCGCGCTATCACTGAGAGTTACCAGCAGTGGTGGCCATTGTTGGTGTGTCTCAACACACAATGCAGCGTACTATTCTGCGATTGAGCCTACATAGCCGGTGTTGCATCCCTGCCCTGAAGGCTTATAATCGTCCACAACACGTGCTGTGAGTCATGGAACATTGGCCTTTACATGGCTTGCCCAGAATAATGAAGTTCACCCATAGAGTTTAGTGTTCTATAATGGATTTCTCAGGAGAAACTTCAACTTCAGTAAAAAAAGGAGAGGTGCTAACACACACACACCACACAAACTATTTAAACAAAGTCCAAAAAACAAACATTAGTTTAATTATTTAAGACTCCATACAGTACATATTGTAACATCAGTAACAGATCATAGGAGGAAGGAAGAAAATCTCCGGTTCGACGAATCACATTTTTCTAAGAAATCGATGACAGATGGATGATAGTGCAGATCAGGCAGTGGTTACCAAAGAGAAGCTCCCTTAGCCCCTGGTGCACATGGATTGATAATGATAGAAGGCGGTAACGGCTGTATTATGATGTGAGGATATATTTTGATGGGCCATCATCCCCATAGGTCTCCATCCGTGGCGTATGGTCGTTATGTGAAGATCTTTGTAGACCGGTGCACTCCTTCATGATAACAGTGTTCCTGGAGGGTGATGACGTTTACCAAAAGGATACTGCTTCATGTCACTGTAACAACCTTCGTACCAGGAGGGGTTCACTGAACGTGTACTGGTGGCAGCCTGTTTTGCTCCGATTTTCCCTGATAGGAATCCAACAGAGCATTTGTGACCGTAGAAATCGAATTCGTGTTGCCAAGCTACCATCACGCAATGTGCGGGAATTGCAGGACAAGTTAGTGAGTGCTGGCACCAGATACCTCAGATTACCTACCAGTACCTTGTCGAGTAAATGCTTTGCCGGATGTTGGCAGTTTTGTGAGGGAAAGGTGGTCCAAATTCATATTGAACTGGTGATCATTACAAAATAGCTGTTCAGGGTACAAAATTTTCCCTCGACTTACGACAGCAAAAGCGTAAGTACACAAAAATAAAGAATGACTACATTATTAGAATCAAATCCATAACTATTTGAACGAAAATAGTGTTGTGAAATATTATAAGAAAATCTCTTTTAATAGAAAAGGAATCTATTTATTTAAGCAACACCATGAAGCGTTACCAAAACCTATTTAGTTACAATTCTAAAACAACGAACAACCACAAATATACTTACAATCATTCAATTTGCAATTTAAAAGAATCAGTTTTATGGTAAACAGAATTTTCAAATTTAAAAATCCCCCATATTTAACCCCCATAGACCAACAGATTTTTAATTTTTACCCCTGAGATTACCCTCAGTGCTTTCATCTATGTTTTTTTAGAATCATTCCCCATAAGAGAAGTCTGTGTACACCACAAAAAAATCGTCTGGAATTGGGTTTGATTACAATTTAAGCCAGTGCTTCTCAAACTTTCAATACTTGCGACCCAATTTTCAATCACAATTTTCATTGCGCCCCTCATACAATAACAAAGTACTCTGAAATCATAATAATATACTTTGACACTAAAGCAACAACACGACTTTAATCATAAATCGTACATTTTATCAAGATAAGTGTTTTTGTGTATATAATTTTATGTATGACAAGCCCATGGCTTCACTTTTAACTATTCACTTGTTTTTAACTTAGTATTGATAAATTAATTATCAAATACGTTGTGCAGTACTGATACATTTAGAAGTGTATTCTATTAGTGTAAATGTATATATATATATATTTTTTTTATTATGTCAGAATGTATTTTGTTTTGCTTTATTTCCGTAAATTAATGAATTTTTTAAAAATAATCTTTTATTCTCGACTTTTTGCACCCCCCGCTCCCCTAAGGAGGGTCGCCCCAGAATTTGAGAAACACTGATTTAAGTGTTTAAATTTTCTAATCAAACCCAATTACAAGTTTCCCATAAGATTTTTTTTAATATTAAAATCATATTTCAATTACATGAAAACATAATATACATACTTTAGATAATTCATTTTTACTTGGATCAGCTCAATTTCCCCCCGCAGCATAATGTCTTTCTCTCTTTACACATTTACAGACAAAATCAAGAACTATTTTACAATAAAATAATTAGTAATAACTTATCAAACTTTTTAAATTTTACGACTTACTATGGTTAAAAAGGTATATGGCATTTTTTTAAATCAGAAAAAGTATTTTCTACTTTAGCCTCACGAGGCCATCCTGAAGGGGCGTACTATTTCTTTTAATGGATTGCAAGTCACTGAAAATTCTTTTCCCCTTTAAAATTTCAAGCTATTTTCTCTTCAGCTTGTAGGTACTTATCCATCTGGCAACGTGGCTTGTAGCATTGCGTGATTCAAGCTTCCCATTTTTATGTGGAAAACATCCCTTCTTACCGAGGAAGCTATTCTCGTAATGATGATGACGATAATGATTCCATAATAGAAACTTCCATTCTTTTTTCTTTCTTTTTTCTTTTTCCGACCACTCTACACATCTTCCTATCTTCTCATTCTTTCAAATGCTGAAATTTCATTTATTTATTTTTTAGTAATTCTTTGTTACTTTTTCCCAACTTCACCCTTCACAGGTTCGGGAAAAAAGAGCAAAAACAAGAGGTTGTTGAAATGTTCTTTTTTCCTTCGCAAAACAACGAGTCGTTGATCCGGTCGTTGGATTTGCAACCGGATTGCATCCGGTTGTTGTTGAACCCGAAAGTAAAGGTGATTACTGTTTTTCGGGTGTCTGGACAGACCGTAGACAGGGATTGAACTCCTTTTTTCTTATTATCATTCATTCCATTCCAAAATCAACCCTTCGGGCAAACATTTCGCCTTTCTTCAAACTTGTTGCCAAATCGAAAACAGAAATGAGCCATTTTAAGAAGAGAATGAAAAAAAAAAAAGGAAAGATATCAGCGCTCTCTACAAAGAATAATAGAACAGTGCCAAATGTGTTACAGTGTTGTAGCGCCAAAGAAATTGTTATTTTCGTTTAAATTACACGTTACAAGAAAGACTCGCGAAGTGTATATGACGTCACCCGAAAATTCGTGGAACACTCTGGTGAAGGTGACGTCATAAGCTGATGGTTGCTTTTAAAAATGAACATTTAAAATGACAAAACGAACTTTAAACAAAAAATCTTTTAACAAGAGGACTTATTAGTTTGAATTTCTTTACTTCGAAAAATAGAATTATTGTTGTTCTACACTACCCGTTGGGTAAAACAATCATGTGCTTTGAATTTGGAATACTATAATACAGACTTTATATCTTGTACTTACAAATGTCTGAAACAGCTATGAGTGATGATAGGATGACGTTTTACTATTATAATACTCCCAAAAGGATTGAGTCGTGCACAATTACTTTAAATATTTTGTAATGAGATTAGAGTGTGTTGCAGAGGGTGGCCAACTCGCGGTGAGCGTTCCGCAATGTGGTACGGTGGAGTTGTAACAGAGGCACGTGAAGACTCTTGATAAAAAGTTTAAAAAAGCAATAATAAATAATTTTTTCCACAATTTTTTTTAATGCGGTTGTCTCAGACCAAAAAACCCATCAAAATTTATTTTAAATAAACTTGAATGAGTTACAATAGAAATGTATCGTGTAGAGCAGGGGTCGGCAACCTTTTAGCTGTGGCTTGCCAAACCAATCTACAATACCTTTTTTGAAACAATTCGATTCTCGCGATAATGCATGCAGAGTTAGAGAATAGAGATCAATAATATAGGTTTACAGTTTTATTATATATTAATGTTGCATTTTATTTAAAGATATATCTTAATATAAAAATAAACAGCATAAAATGCAACTTTTCTTCAACAAATATAAAAAGAATTAAAATTGTACATATACTATGTATTTTTTAAACATATTTATTAAAACAAAAAATAAGTAACATAAAATATAAGTTTTCTACCTTTCAATACAGTTAAATAAAAAAAAATAATAAACTTCTTAATTTGAACCTTGTCCCTGCACCGCTATATTTCACATCGCAATATCAGGGGTATAATTTGTGACTTTCAATTTGACACGATTCCAAACATTCAGTTGCTAAACAATTTCTTTGCAGACTTTAAATATTTTTCACTTGAGGAAATTATTTTTTCCCTTATATATATAAAAACAAAAGTGGAATGTAGAGTACATGCACAATTTTCTCCAGCAATGGCGTTCAATAATTTACCAAAAAGCTGTAAATTTATCTTTAGAGTTAATTATCTTTCAGATTTTTTCGTAATTCCGTAAATATCCATAATTCTGAAGAAGTTTCTCAAATAAGATCCATTACGAATTTATCAACTTCCAACCATTCAAAGTTGATAAACTTATTGTAAACTACAGAGTGCCACTGAGAATTGAACCACGTGGCACATGTGGCACGCGTGCCATAGGTTGCCGAACCCTGGTGTAGAAAATGCACCTACATTGTTGTGCAAGTTTGCTTTCTAAAGATTTTTTCACTCGTAAGATTTTGGAATTTGAGGGAGCGTATTTTAAAATATCTGTAAGAAACACTAAACTGCCAAGTGAGTGTTTGCTATTTTAGAATGAAGACAAGCTATGTGATTTAGCTTTTTTCAAATATATTATAGGACATTAAAATAATTTAAATTTAAGGTTGCAGAGAAAAGATTGTATTTTTCCTACCTAAAGTTGGTCAAATACCTTCTTTTGTAGACGAACTTTTGCTATTTTTTGTCGTGATTTTAGAGAAAAAACATGTTTCACATTCATGCTGGAACTATCTACCAAATAGTGCAATAATTTAAAAAATTTAATTTCCGTTTTTGCATTATTTTTTTAATGTTAGATTTGAAGATTTCCAAGATGACAAGAAAAAAATGCAGGTCTTTTCATAAATCCTTTTTAAATTTTTCTGCAAAATGCTAATTGGTACCCACCTGAAATCTAATCGAATTTTTTGTATACTGCACCATACTACACTGAAAAGTAAATATTAGGAATTGGGGCACTAACAAGAAATTTTTCAAATGTACATGATTTGGCTGTCAGGTATTGTTGTGGATTTGAATCAACATAACTTTCGAACAAATGTTTTCTGTTACGGACATAACAAAATAAATATCGTTCAAAATTAACTGAACTGATTAACACTAAAATTTAAGTTTGTGCTTTGGTTTCATTTACTATATTGTTTTTTTAAATTTCCACTACTTATGTAGACTTGCATTAAAAATATGCGCTTTGTGCAAAAGTTACTTAATAAGCCTATTAGTAACCTTTTTTCATCTTTTCATTTGTTCGATAAGTTGGAAGTGGTACACTTAAATATTTTTTATTTGAAAATGGCACTCATCCTAAAAAGGTTGGCCACCCCTGGTGAGACCGCACCTTTTCAAAATGAGTGCATTTATAAGTTAACCTTACATCTCAGAAAAGGTAAAAATTGTACCATATATAAAAATCAATAAATAAGTTAAGGTATCCAGTAAGTAAGGCTACGTTCGGAACCGTGATTTTAAAAATGCGCATAAATGGATAATTTTCATGATATTTAGTGTCACTTAGATTAGAATACATGTATAAAATTGTTTTAAGGACATTTTGACAAAAAAAAAATTATTTAAATCAACATTTTGGCAAAAAACTAACTTAGAATAACCTTTTTTCAAAATGTTCTCCTTTTATAAAAAATGCTTCTAAAATAATAATATTTTGTTGTGTGTGTGTGTGCTTATATAAAGTAAAGACTTCTCCAGAGAATCTGAACTACGATTTTTGAAAAAGTCATATTATTTTCCGAGTTACAACCAACTGAAATAATTATCGGTGTTTTTTCTTAAAATTTCTCCCCTCTGTTGTCGTGAAACATAGATAAACCCACTTCTAAGCTATATATTTCAAAAATTCTGGTTGAGCTTCTGTACAGAGAACTGAGCTATTTACAGGGAAAATAGAATAATAGAAGCATTTTTCACAAAAGGAGAATATTTTGAAAATGGGTCATTCTATGTTCACTTTTAGTCAAAATATTGTACTTAAATAATTTTTTATTGTAATACTATTCTTAAAAATTTTTTAAATACATTTTCTAATCTAAGTGACACTAAATATCATAAATATTATCCATTTATACTCTTTTGCAAAATCACGGTTCCGAACGTAGTCGGATACCTTAAATAAAATAGTGGCAGTTTTATTCAATTTATTTACTGAGCTAATATCATGTCATCGATAGTTGCTAGCGCCTTTAATTTTAGAATCAGTTCAATAAGACAAATGTACCCTGTGTGATTGTCTTGCCAGGCTGGGAAAAATTTTTTATTTTGCAGTCAGCTATTTTCCCTCCCCTGACCTAGATGAAACCCTAATCAATTTGCCGTGTTAAAATGTTTTTCAATAATTTTAAATAATTCAAAATTATAAAAGACTTTAAAAATTATAAAAAATTATTTCATATTGATCTAGCTTCCTGATCAAATTCAAATTCGTAGTCTAAATATTCTGCGTATTTTCAAATCTCATTCCTATTATGTCGAAAATTTCTGCTGTACGGAGAAGGTTGGATCCATAAAGCATTGCTAACCCTAAATCGCTAGCCTAATTCAGCGACAGCCTTAGAAATCATAATAGGTCTCCAGTTTAGTCCAAAGACTTTTTTGTATCTACACTTGTTGTGTCTTGTGAATTCGAATTTCTTCTTTCTTTAGCACTGTAGGTTCTAGTACTTCTTCACTTTTATTTTATATTACTCTTTCTCTCTCTCTCTATATATATATAACGTATTGGCCGAGTGGTATAATTTTTGAATGTTAGTAGGTTTTCATGAAACATCTTCGGAATGGACGCTCATCTTTTTATTTTCATATGACACATCAAAGGCGTTATGACAATACAAAAGCATACGAATACACAAAGACACAAAGAGAGCTGCGGCTATTTACATTTTTAGTGGACGAGGCTGAGACAAAAAACACTGCGACGATTACATAATGAAGGCAAGCAGACAAAGAGAGCGATCACACAAGATTTTCGCTTTCATACCGGCTGTGACAAGCGCGTGACTATTATGTAATAGCAGTTCTGATTGGATAAAAAGGGTGGAATAGGATTTTGGACTAGTTGGTTACGATTAAGATTAAAGTGTTATTTTCGAACCAAAGAATTAAAAGCTTTTTAAATATTAGTAAAAAGAGTTAAAACAAAAAGGGTGGTAGAGGGAATTATTACATTTTATATATATATATATATATATCTGAGTAAAAAAAGTCTATTACAAAATCAAAATAAATCTTGTCTCTTTTACGATGTTTTTTTTCCCGAGGTTTGTTTTTGTGTGTGATATTTTTAATGTCACTTTTTCTTTTATTTTTGCTTCAATTTAATTGAACGTTCACTTGATAGTTTGAATGATGCTATTGATAATGAAAATCTGATAAGAAAATAAACGAGAAGACTCGAGAAAAAAATGTATTTAATTAATATTTAAAAAAATTAGTTCGTGTTCGATGCTTTTTTATCAGATGATATTCCTTTTCAAAACCCTTTAATTGAAATTTCCTGGAATATAACCTTCAAAGAGTTCCTCAAACATAAACTGACATTTCTTGGTTTTAATATTCTGTGTTGCTAGACTCAGATTTAATAGCTCAATAACTCAAGTAATTCAAGTATACAACAATAACTCAGTAAATTGCAGTACTATCCTGAAGCAAAGGCATACACAAGCTACTTTTACAATAAAGGGGGCTATGTTTTAAAAATCCAAGTTGACGAAAGTCTGGATGCATATTTTTATGTTAAGTAATTAAAATTTGTTGGTGTATGGGGAAGGGACCCCCAAAAACCCACACTTTTGACCTAGTGACATAGTTTTAGATTCGAAACTTTAAAACCAGATGTTAGAACAACAGAAAATATAACTGTAAAATATGATTGGATTTCAAATTGGATTCTCTTTAAGCCACCACAGTCAATTAAAAGAGATTCTTAAGATTAAAAATCTTATACTATGCGGATACTTTTAGATCAAATGCACTTATATACTTATGTGAGTTATTATTATGTGTGATAAATATGTACTTTTTAAAAGAAAGATTCTGCAAGAAGCAAAAGTTGGCAACAGCGAAGCACTTGAACTGATTGGTTGAAAACACACGGCTGGAATTATCGTCTGACTATGACGTCACATGAATCTATGTACTGATTGGTTGGAAACACGTGATTATAGTTATCATGTGACTATAACATCACGTAAATTTAGCCCAATATGTTTCTTCGTAAGATTATTAAAATGTAAATAATGTGTAAAAAATAAATTCCTTATATATTTCCTGACAGCAGATATTTAAGCAAGACAAATTTATTGAGTCGCGATCTAATGAATCAGAATACTTAATAGTTGATGGATGAATTCATGACAAAAGGGAATGGAATAATCCTTTGAAACCGTGCAAAGTTAATTCTATCAAAACCTTTCATTGATGGGCAAAGAAAGTGCCCTATTTTTAGATATCGTGAAAATAGAAACGTAGATTAAAAAAGCATGAAAGTTAAAATAAAAAAGGAAACGTGAAAAAAAAATCGAACATAATCTTATCATTCTAAAGAATTTTCACATGTTCCTCATTGCTGCCCATTGCGTAACAAAAAAATTTCCTCGTATGAAGCGCTACTGTAAATTTTTATAAATAAATCGCAATAAATGGGGTATTTTATATATCTTTTAAGAAAATAGTATTTCTTTTTTATAATACACCACTGCTAACAGTGAGTCTAATTAAAGTTGCACTAGAATTACGCAATCGGTTGTAAATAACAGACTTTATATCATTTTGAGTCATGTGGTCATATTATGAGAATGATTGAATAAAGGATAGTTCATTATGTAATGTTGTTCTATTGTATTAATAATACAAGGATAATAATAACATTAAGGATAAAATTTTCAGCAGGATGACTGATATTTGAGGAAATCAATTGTAGACTAAGTGAATACTAACAAAAAACTCTTCTGTATGCATTCAAAGACGTAGGAAAAATCCAGTGACGTAACAGAGAATATTGGGAGACACCCCTGGAATGTTAGGTCTTAGGCACCAAGGCGTACTATGCATCAATCAGGCTTTGGGCCCCCTAGAATCCTGGACCCCCTGCAATGCGAAGGAGTACGTTACACCACTGGAAAGATCAATATAAATTTAAAGGCTCATTTTTGAGGATTAGCGTTTACAATCGCTATCAGAGACAACAGGTTGAATCTGTCAGCAACACTGCTTTCACATTACGTTTTTAACGTGCGCCAGCCCCTATTTTTTTGGACAGTCTTTTACGCACTGGCGTATCCACGGGTTGGGTTTAGGGCAGTGCTTCTCAAACTTTAAATATTTGCGACCCAATTTTCAGTCATAATTTTCATCGCGCCCCACTCCATACGATAACATTGAGTTGGATTCAGTAATATTGTACCATCACGTAAAGCTACAATATACGACTTTAATTATAATCCGTACAAATTATCATGATAAGTATTAAATTTTGTATATAATTTGGTATATGAAAAGCCCTTGGGAGTCACTAATAATTATCAATCTCTTATTCCTATCTTATTATAGATAAATAAATTATCAAATACATTGTGCAATAATGATGCATTTATAAGTATATTATACAAGTATAAGTATGTATTTTATTTTTGCTAGGTTAGAATGTATTTTGTTTTGCTTCCTTTCAGTAAATTTGTAATTTTTTAAACCTTTTATTTTCGACTTTTCGATATGCTCGCGCCCCCTCGCAGGATTACCATCCCCCCTAGGGGCGCACCCCACAGTTTGAGAAACACTGGTTTAGGGGTTCAAACCACTTCCCTGGACTAGCAATTTTTTAAAAAGTGTAACTCCCTCCCCCTCCATGAAAGTACGCCACTCATGGACGTCGTAAGACTCTTTGAGCCCCTGGAGCTACATAAATCTTAAGAATTTTTGAGGCCCTGAGTCCCAGTACAATAGTAGGCCCTACCTGAGATCTTTAAAAGTAGACAGTATATAGCCGGGATAGACATTAAGTCAATCGCGATCGATGGGTGGACCACCAAGGCATTTAGGGGTGACCGCCTTCACTAAGACCTAAGAGAAACATATTTATGGAACCCCGATGCCAGCTGGACTAGAGATTCGGCTTTTCGTAGTCAATGTGACTGTGTTTACTTGAGCAAATGATTCGATAAGTGTGTAGACGACACATGTACCTTCAATGGAAGCGCACGGTGACGCTTAACACGTTCATTGCCGTCGTAGGGGAAAAAGCAATCACTACGATGCCAGCCGTAAAAATGAATTTTTCCTCAAACGTTGACTGAAGGAGAGAATAAATATTAACGATCAGCTCTTCCCATGATAGAACGGGATTGGCTGTTGACACATAATCACACTCTTCCACGGGATTGGGTTCTCGAGTTGTGGTCATGTTCCGCGATGGCGCGGGACTCAGTCGTGAACAAATTGGGTACATATGTCGTTTTCAGATTCATTGGTTCCCATTTTCCCTGCTTGCTGCATTGAATACGTCCTCGCTCCATGGTCTAGCAGTCACTCATAATTGTTCAAGTATTCAATCTGATAACGTTACTTGTGTTTTTGTAGTAAAAATGGCAATTTGCCATATTTTAAAAGAGTCGAAACAAGTGTTAAGAAACGAAAACATACAGATTTAATGCAGAATGGGCCACACCTACGCCACTGGGTGAACCGCAACACCGTAAAAACATTAGAAGTAGCCCGTGCCCTGGATAAGTCTGCCCATCCCTGGTATACAGCATTCATTGTCAAATACTCGTACAGACAGTAATTTGAAGCAATCAAATGTGCAGGACTCCCAGTCTCAAAAACCTAGGCCCAAACCGGCTCGATCGATGGTCGTATTTCGACTAAATGAGCTGAATGATTGTTTATGGCATTAGACTTAGGCCTAGACATATAGACAACGGTCACCACATAATAATACAGTCTTGCCAATTTTGCCAGTTGACATGTAGTTTGAAATTTCCTGTTTTTCGGAGAATATGTGTACAAGAATAATATTTAACTAATAAAATTTTCCTCATCATGATATTATTAAGTCAGAGTCAAGAACGTACGTGGCCCCCACCGAAGATAACGCCCTGGGCCCAAAGTTGCTCTCCCCCCGGGCGTATTGACGCCACTGCCTTCATGGAACCCTTCGTTTTTTAATTTCAAAAGTTCTTAAACCCCTTTCAGTTTTCAGAGGGGGCCAAAAAGGGCGTTTGTTTTTTAGTTTTTATAAAAAAAAAAGGGTTATATCGTACGCAAAAAGAGAACTAGCATAATTAAGAAATGGTGGTCATTATTTACAAAACACAATTAATCATATCAAAGAAACGATCTTATTTTTTAGTTTTTCGACAGTAAGTCAAGATTTAGAGAATAGATAGAAGAATATAGAGGAAAAACTTAATTTTAAAAGTTTTACTAATGTTTGGCTTAACACTCAAATCTGCATTATCTGAAGTAATATCTAAGATATCCTACAGATGGCAGCACGAGTATTCAGGATAAAAGAGTCTCATTATCACCTCAGATCAAATAAAACCATATTGCAATTAAAACACTTATGTTTAATATATATTTTGAAAGTAAGACAAGAAAAAAAAAAAAACAAAAAAAAGTTTTTGTTCTTGCAATCTATGGTTCCGAATACGATACAAGCAAAATACATTTTTTTAACATTTTATAAAACAAATTGATTAATTTAAATTGAACAAAATTCGCTGTAAAATTATATTTTCATTTTCAAATAGTTGCTCCAATGAGTTTTTCATGCATAAAATATTTTGCGGAAGAAATTTTATTTGTCCATTAAATTCTTATATAACGTGAAAATGGTATTATTTAAAGTGAAAACTGTAGTGAAAATAATCTCTTCGATTTATTCAATAAAATTTACCCATGTTAAATGCACTAAGCTTTTTAATTTATTTTATGTTAAAAAAAGCCTGAATTAACTTAAAAATGTGAAAATGTTAAATGCAATTTTTCCTTTGATCTCTGATTTGGGGAAGAAAATAGTTTTATGATGAAGATTATAAGACTATCTTATATTTTGAATATATTTCTGAGTATGTATATATTGAAATTTAAATTTTTAGTGAATTATCTTTTAAAAATTCAATAATATTAATACAATGCTTTACATTTAAAATAATTTATGCGGCTCAAGAATTTATTTTAAAAAAAATTTTTAATCCTGAATTTGTCAAATTCATCCATATAATTTTACAGAAATTAGATGGAAAATTTTTTAAACATTTCTTTTAAATATACAAATATAAAAAAGGTAATTATTTTTAGAACGTTAATAATTTTGTTTCTTTGAAAAGCTGGTAGATTTTTATATTTCTCTTAGTTACATTTAAAATTCAAAATTATAATATATGCCTATGCCCATTAAGTTATCTCAATAAGTATTTCATTACCAATATCACACAACACATTATTAGAATATCTATTCAAAATGCAAGAATCAATACAGCGAATTAAAACTAAGTGTTTGTGTTATATATATCTCTTACGCAATATATATATGTGTATACAAATAAATAGCAACAGACAATATGAAGAAATGAATGCACAAGGTTAAGGGTTTAAATATAAATAAATTTTTATTTTGGCCATTTTCATATGTCCTGACAACATAAAAAAAAAAAAAAAAAAGAAATATAATTACAATATGCAAAGAACCATGAGGTTACATTGGTCAAGTGTACAATAAATAGCAAAATCCAGACTCCCATCAAATAATAATAATGCTGTGCACCAAAACACAACAACAAATAACTGTACATCAGTCATGGCGCACAGAATAACAATTCTTCAGTCGAAGTTTAGTATTATAATAAGACAGCTATGGAACATATACCACGCACTTGGTCACTAACACATAGAAACCGTATTATGATAGATAATACAAAAGTGTTTTTTTATCCTGTACAACTGTCATGATGAAGCCATGGCAGATTATTGCATAGTTTGTTTGTTTTTTACCTCGCAACAATATGATGGAGGAAAAAAATTAAAAAACTTAAAGCTTCATTTTTAAGGTTTCGTAACTCATAAATACAAGAGGTAGTAATAACTTATGTTTTGGGTTTAAAAGATATTATTGGGTAAAAGTTTTAAGTATGAGATGGAATTGTGGTTCTTAATGCAAAAAAATATGGGAATGGTGATAAAAGCTTTCGCAATAATGATTATTTTTCACACCTCAGAGTATTGTTTACATATTTGACACAGGGACCGTACAGTTACTAGTGAAGAGAAGTTATTCATTTAATGCTTTTACATTAAATAAATAAAAAATGATTTCTTACACAAAAAATTAATACTCTAAACGTAGATGAATTTCTAACTTAAAAAAAAAATGTTAGTTATGTTATATTTTCATTTTTTAAAGTGTTTTCTCACGTTTAATATTTGATTTGCAAAAACAATGATTAAAACAATTGAGTAAAATTTGAAATTGTTTATGACATTCTATATGATATACATTACATGAGGAAAAAAAAATATGAAAAATTAATCGACAATGCATTTTTTAACAGTTACAAGCTTACATAAAAAGTAAAAAACTGATTCTGCTTAAATCACATAATAATGACAGATAACGACGACTATGCGTCCGCAAGATTTTCTAAACTTCATCGCAGGCTATTTGAATTTCTGGCACATAACAATTCAACACAAATTCTTTGATTTCATACAGTTAAATACCCATGTACAATAGTTTCTTTTGCTTTGAATGAAACATAAAGCTAATCAAATCAACAAGGGATAAAAAAGGCATTTCACACATGTTTTAAATATCATTCAAGAAAATCATAAAAGCACCAGAGTATAAAAATTTAAGAAAGTATATTTGGGAAATAGATTTTTGCCCCAAAATTTTTGAAAAAAAAAACTAATAAATAAATTATAACAAAAAAAGTGTCAAAGAAAATATCTAACTGCTAACTTTTTTCTCTCATTATTGATGACACAATTTCAAACGAAACTTAAGTATGTAAAGTTCAGAGAATACAATAAAATATTTAAAAAAAATTTTTTAAAATTGCAATTTTTTATGAAATTTAAAAAAAAACTTTTTTGCATCAATGAATTTTTTATATATGGGGGCCTTAAGAGGAGCGGAACGTCTGTCTTAAGACCATTCGTGAATTAATATAAATTTTGTAGAACTTTAAAGAAAATTTCACACAATTAAGTATTTATCTATTTCTTTAACCGTTAGCAAAATAATATTATTCGATTGTTAGTTATGATTAAAGTTTCAGCATCTATTTAAATGCTAAATGCACTTTTAGTCTGTTCAGATGCATATTACATTTTACCCAAATTTTTAAAATAAAAATTTTCTTAAAAAAAACGTCAAATTTAAATTTTTGGGAAAGCATCCCCCAAAAATTACATTCAATAACTTTTAGATCCCCCACTCTTTGGGCATACATAAAATGCTTAAAATTCAGTAGATTGATTAATCATTTCGATCTTTTTTGTATACAAAACTCCTATTCAACTACAGTTGATATGAAACGCGCTAAAAAAGAGCCGGGAACAGAAATCAATAAACTATTTTGGGTTTCCAGGGAAATGCTATAAGCGGACTGAGAGAATTGGAAACGTCAGAAACAAACGACTCTTTATGAATGACAGCCCAGTCAAGAAGAGAAGCTCTAAGAAAAGTAGGGAGGGGGTAAAAAAACAGCAGAATAAAAGGCGATTCACGAATTCAGTGTAGACGATTTCCGAGAAATCGTATCAACTTATGCTGGCCTTATTTCTTTTCATTGTTGACCTACTCGCTACCATTGTTTGGATCAAAAAAGAAAACCTTCCAGGAAAGCTAAAGATTTCTGTAGACTTGTTCTTAAAAGTCGTGTTTTATATCTCCTTTTCATACCCCTCCTTTTATAGTGAAGGATAATAGCAAGGCCTGGTTGAAGATGACCTAAATCAACGGTTCTTCAACTATTATACATGTACTACATAGTAGAGGGTAGCACATGTGCGTTCTACAAGGATTCGTGAATCACATAAATGGCACAAGGAATAAGGGAAAGAAATGGTTCCCATGGTACTCTCTTGAGAAAGATACCAAAGTACATATAAATTTTTACAGAGACTGAAATTCATTAGAAAGCTTTTTTACCTCTACGGGTTTTCACGATGAAGATTTATATTCATATTAATTACAGATATTTTCCAGTTAAAAAAAACAAAACAGAACAGATTTTTCATCTACAGCTCTTGAATATATATCTAAGCGGAATGACGACATTTTTTGGAAAAGTTTTCCATCCATGTCAGAAAACATTTTTATGGTCTGTGCAGAAAATTAGGTACAGCAATTCTAAGCCTTATCTGAAATCTTTAAATTAGATTTTTAACTACAACTTTAAAAAAATTCTATACATTATATACACAAATTTCCCATGTTCTTTTTCATTGTTTTACTTAAACGCATATGTACAATTTTATAATAAGATAAAAATAAATACTAACACATTGAAGTACGTACCCAAAGCATAAGACAATCCGTTTTAAAATTTGTACTTAATGAACGCTGATTGCAGAAAAAAATAGCAGAGTCCATGTATTTCAGAGATTAAAATGACAGGCAAAGGATCTCGCTTATTATTCATATGAATTTTGCACGTTTATTAAATACTTACAGAAATCAATAACAGAAACAAATAGTAAAATAAATAAATAATTATACAGAATTAACAAAAATAATTTAGTAAAATTTAATTAAGATAATTTTAAATTCACTAGTTTGCTCACCGGTTATGTTTTAGACGTTTTATTATGTCATTATTATATACAAATATGTACAGAAAAAATTTCAGCATAGGCTTAGTAATTGCTTTTTGACTAAATATATTTCATTCAAGGATAGAGAAGTTTTTTTTAGCAGGTGAATAAATGTAACAAACACACCTTGAAATAGTTTATAAGTGTATATGCAATATTATACAGACGTAAGTATACATTTTAAACGATAAACTAAACAATATAAATTACTTTTTAAATTGCAAACAGACAAAAAGAGTATTTTTCTGTTCCCAGCTGTGCTTGCATGCGCATTTTGAATTTTGGCAAATCTTTTTATAACTAATTTTTTAACTTCCTTTTCTTTTTCTTCTTTTAATGACTTGAGGCAAGATACGACGTCGAAAAAAATAAATAAAATTTGATAACTATTCACAGAAATAATAATAGAAAAATAGAAGATATTTGTCGATAATATATATTTCCATTAAAAAGAGAACGAACTAATTATTTGAAGAAATGAAATTGTTGAGAATGTTTTTAGGCTTTGTTCACAACTGAACGCGCAACGTGTAAAACAGTAATCAATCAAGAGAATTATGCCTTGTGTATTTTGTTGCGTGTTCAGTTTGAATTAAGCATCTTACTTGATTTTTTAATCAGGTAAGATATTAACTACAGAAAAGGAAGTAGCTCTAACAGTTATTAAAAGTTAGATAAATATATAATACATTTTTCCACAACAGAATGATGACAATCTTATTCTCTAGGCAGGGGATTGCAAATTAGGATTAGTAAAGGATTAAAAAGAGAAAATATGAATGACAAAATTGTTCATTCAAGAAATAATACTGTTCGGAAGAATATGGAACAAAACATAAATATACTAAAATATAAATATTATACACAACTTTCCACAAAATTTTATGGTAAGATTGCGTGCAAATAATAAACACAACTTTCCACAAACCTTTATGGTTTAAACTGTGTTGGAATATCAAAGGCAAATGAAGTTGTAAAATTATGTAACCCATCAGTAAATGCGTGTTTTGTTCTCAATATAATGCTCAACTAAGCAATACTAATCAATCTGTTTGGTCCCTAAATGATATAAGCAATTAATCACCTCACTCTCTCTCACTTATATATCCCATAATAATTTCCAGTATTAAATTTCTGGACCAGCTTAATGATTTTAGCAGCAATACATTTTGTGTTATAATAAATAAGTAAGCATAAAGTTGAATCTGTCACAAAAACTCCTTTTTTTGCCCTCATGATTTTGCAATGAAATACCTAATAGCAGATGCAATTAAACACTTTTACCGTTATAATTTTTAAAAAATCGATAGGTTTTACAATAGCCCCCAAAATTTTTTAACCTTTTTATAATCACATAAAAAATAAAATTAAAAAAAAAATCTAAGTTTTTTATGGTGTCATTGTGAATATGGATATTGAATTAAATAGTCTTTAACGATGTTTGGTAAGTTTTTGTACTGAGGTTCTTCTTTCATAGTTCTCGACAAAAGGGCTGATGGCTCTTCACTAGTCCTGAAATTAGTTTTAGAGGAGTTGTTGTCCTTTATGCTTTTGACAATGCTGACACGACACATGTGTTGGAGACTGCGAACCTGTTTGTACAGGGGTTTATATATTTGGACTGGTACATCCATTGTATTTTCTTCGTCCATATCTAACCAGACAGGCGAGAAAGCCTTTGAAATCCTATGAACAGAGCACCGAGACATCTGGACGTAGTAGTCAATAAGATAGGGCACACAGTCAAAAAGCGGCATTTTGTGCGACAAGTCTTTGGATGAATCCAGTCGGAATCGTCCGTCCACGTATTCGATGCGGCAACTAGTAGGGCCTTTCCGAGTCTGTACTGACAAAGTATACAGGTAACTTCCATGTTCAGAGTCTCTCACCAGGAAAGTGCCCACTTTGCACTGTTTCAGCAAATGAGAGGCACTCACCCAACTCAAGTTCCCGTAGTAGTAACCACAGAGTCCAAGTTTGCACTCGTTGTTAATCAGACTATTGAGGTCATCCTCTGGTTCGATGACGTTCATGGCCACTTTAGGCGGTTTGATCTCGTCGGCTTTTTTGGAGGAGCACTCTTTCGAGGAAGGGTTGGGAGTTGTCCAAGGGGTGTTGATGGGTGGACACCTCCACGCCTCTTTGAAGCAGTTCTGGTGGTGTGCTGATGAAGAGTCGGACAAAGACGTACACGCAGCGACGACGGGATTGCTGAAGTCCAGATTTTGATAGCTGGTCAACATGGCGGCGAAGATGAGAGGGTTAGCTATAGGAGTCAACGGAGGATGCTCCCGGGAGTTGATGGCTCACAGAATAGTCTAGAAGAAGAAAAAAAAGTGCGTTAACACATGAACCACAAGCAAAATAACACTATAGGTTACAAAAGGTATAATGCATCCGTAGCAGTAAAAATGACTGAATATTATTATTTTATGTATTAAAAGTTACGAACAAAAAAATACACTTTCCACAAATCATTAAAAATCAAAATCAACCACGCACACTTTATTGTTGTAAAAAAAAGAATGGCCCCCAGTTCTCTTATATCATTATCGAAGCCAAAGAAATGATGCGCGTAACATTTGAATTACTATTTCATAATAAGTTGAGAAGGCTCAATAGAATTTTATGTGTAATTGTTACCATACTGTTCGACATAGTAGGTTGGAGTACTTGGAAAGCAAGCTAACGACCCTTTTGCCTAACCTCCCAAATTTGCCCACTATCCTCTCCAAATGAAAAGAAGTAGAATGGTTAAATATAGAGAACAGTGAGGAATGATTTCGTGAAAAACTAATTAAGCTGCTTATAACTTTAAGATTATTGCAATTTTTTGAAGCGATACACACGCATATCTTAACACTGAGCAAACATTTAAAATGGGAAAGTTAGATCCATTTTAGATCTCATATTCCAAATTATTTTAGCTGTTTCAGATGCATGAGAAACTAAAGTTCTGTAACTTCCATTATGAAACGAAACATATAATTAAAAATAATAAACGGAAGTCGCTAGCACAAATTATTCAACAGAAATGCAGTGAAGCATCTAAACATTTTAATGAATAAAAAGGCACAGGTGGTTAGATAGAACACTACTAGAGTTCTTTAAAATATTATGAAGATTATCAACTTTTTCATGGTATTCGAATTCGCTAATTAGCTGTTTAATTTTAATTTAAGAGAACTCTTACAAAAAAAATCAAGGTGATAGAAGGAAGTTCTTAACTTTGTTTTTATTGTTAATAATACCTGCGAATCGCAATGAAGGAAACACATAATTCTCCGCTTATTTTGATGCTGTTATCCATTTATTAAAAAAGGTAAAAAGGAAAAAGAAAGAGGAAACGGATTTGACCGTTTATTCAACTTCAAAACGGTTCCGGGAGAAGGAAGAGAATAAAACCAGCGCCCACTGGGAACAGGATACCAGTTGTCAAGAGTTACGGAACGGCAGTTATAGAATTCGAAGAAATAATTAGTTAATTGTTTTCAAAGAGGGAAAAGGCATTGCCCATAGTATTATGACTTTTAAAAGCTAAAAAAAAAAAATATTTCTCTTACTAATTTAAGGAAAATAACTTATCAATCAGGTCCAACATTTAGGGTTAAATTTTCCATACTACAATAACGTGGCCAACCGCAGAAAAAGCCTAATAATAATAATCATAATTAAACGTAAGCAAAGCATATGCAAAATAATAAAGCATTTCTAGTTGAAAAAATGAAACTATGCTATTATTTTCCCTTTTAATAAAAGATAACATTAATTATAAATTTACAACTTAAATGACAAAAGTAATATACAAGAAAAATTTATGACCTGATCAAAAAAATAAAATTTTAAAAATTTATATTTCAAAATATAATATTATCAACTTACCCATACTAAAAGAGAAGAGCTATGAAACTCGCGTTAAGTTATAAAAATTCAAAGTAAAACTGAAATGCATGAAAATCCTCAATCATATTTATTTCAGATAGCTTCTATGTTATCATTATTAAGACTATATTTTTAGTTTCAAATCTAGTTTCGGTGAATTAGCAACTAAAGATAGTGAAAGACTTCGGGAAAAATTTAACTTTATCAATTCAATTCCGAAAATTAGAGATATCGTTCAATTCAGTTCCAACGATAAAGTGGTCGTTCAGCATTATCAGTCGTTCTCTTTTGCGGAACAATTTCGCTTTATTTTAATAAACCTATCTGTTCGAAGCATTTTTTGGAAAAGATAGGACGACTGTTAGAAAAAAAAAAGAAAAAAAAGAAATTCAAAGAAGTTGATCTTGTTGTGGTTGTCAAGTGTCCATCAGGTTTTTACTTTTGGAAAGTCACTTCTCAAAATACACACATTACATCATATCCTAGCAGTGTGCGATAAGCAACATATCAAGTTGTCATTGTATATGACAAATACCAAGAACTGGTCTATCAAAACATAATTTCAAATATAAAAATAAGAAACAAAAAATTGTGACGCAAGTAAAATGAAACAAACTGATAATTTTTCACACAAAAACATAGTGTTCGGTCCCTGTAAAACCACCAGTAAGTGAAAACTATTAATAATTCCCTGATTATGTTCAACACAGAATCAATTTAAAAAAAAAAAGTATTCTCTCTAACTCCTTTATACAAATTCTTTATGTGTCTCTGTAAATTGAAAATCTCCAAAAAAGTCTTTATAAAATCCAAAATACAACATTAAAAGCTTCTCAAACATGAAAAGTTTTCCTTTGAATATCAACTGATGTACAGCATTATCATTTTTACACTTCTAAAAGGATAAATAGTTATAAAATATCAACCTTCTGTGTAATAGTGAATTTAATAATTTAACATTCAACATTTCAATATGAAACAAACATATAAATCAAGATGAAAAACTTAGAGATTTTACTTCGTCTCTTTAATCATTGTGGATAAAATTAGAAATCCATCGCTAGTGAGTTCCCAGACTTCAAACCTAACATAAATTAACTTTAAAAAAAAATCTCAAGAGTAATAATTTTTTAAAGTTCAACAGCATTTGCGTATAATTTTATCACTAAATACAGAATACATAATAAATTCCATTATAAAAGAAAAAACGATAAAAAATAAACTCTTAAAATATTTGTAAATTTGATCACTAAATATGATCTATATATAACACAATAAAAACATTACAAATAAAAAACAAAATATAATGTAGCTCATCTTCGGAGAAGTCTACATACCCATTGACCTATTCTACAAAAATCCTACCTTGACAAAATTTCAGGGCAGCCTTGACTTGGAAAAGAGTACTCGCGTACACCAGAGAGTGAGCGGCCTCGGTAAAGAGCGCGGCGGCTGGATCCCAAATAACGGATCTTTTTTTACCAACCCACGACCCGAAGTGATAGACTGACGTATGGAGCAGCACTGGAGTCAACTCAACTCCCCCCTACACACGCACTCGAAATAATAATAATAAAAAAAAATCCATCCCTGCTCGCGCCAATCTGTGCTACCCGCGATAGTTTTATGTGTGTCACTAGCACGAAAGATTATGAATAATAATAAAAGAGAGAAAGAAAAAAAAAAGTCTTTGACTCCACTGTATGCGCGTATGCAATTTATGGATTTCCAGTTTGTTGGCCTGCCGGAACGCTTCGCCGGATTTTTTCTCGGTAGTAGTGGGGATTTTAATTTATTCACAGAACAATAGCGCGAAGGGATGAGAGAGAGAGAGGACGGGAGAAAAAAATGTGACAGTTTTGCATGGGAAAGAGCGCATTCACCAGCACCGACTGACATATTTGCGAGACTTTTAATTGCCCTTTAGGAAGATATAAAGATACAGAGAAAAATATAATCACCAGAGGCACTATGTGTTACTCAAGCGAAAACTCATAAAAAATGGTAAATTTAAATTTCTAATAAAACTATGACGTCATTTTAAAACAGAGTGTGATACTCTAGGACAAGGATCGGCAATTGTTTTGGTTCGAGGGCCACACTGTGGAAGCGGAAGAGGGCCTTACGTTTTTAAAATGATTGCGTTCAGTCGTCAACTTTGCATTTCAGGAAATGTATAAATTGTACCACATATGAAAAAAATCAATTTATATAAGTAAATAAAAGAGTGGCAGTTTTATTCAGTTTTATTTATTACGAAAATTTCATATCCTCTATGGCTGGAAATATATTTAATTTTAGAACAAGTTTAATGAGACATATGCACCCTATCTCCTTTTCTGTCTTGGTGGATCGTAAATAAACTCCTTAAGAACCACTATTGGCCCATCCCTACACAAGTAGGTAAGCAATTTATACGTCATTGTCGTTTATTTGCGCTATTATCTCCCTGAATACAGAGAATGTTTTAACAATTGCCTTGGAAAAACAGTTCATTTTCCACATTTTGGGCTATTACATGTTTACTTAATTTTTAACAGTATAAATGGTAATCACCACACAATGCAAGAGTTTATATGGATAGAAAGCAAACAATCTATTTCTCTACAAGAATTAAATGATGTCCAATTTTTATTTCTTACGTAATATCAAATTTAACATCAATAATGATAACATAATTAATTAATGGTGGACAAAGAAAAAAAAAGGCAAGGAAAGCCGTATTTATTGATTCGGATTTTTCGAATAGCTATAAAAATTTGAAAACATAGCTGTAAGCAAAAAAATGTCTGCACTTTAAAATATTTGCTTATATATTTGATAAAAGAAAATAATTCTTAAATTAACCATTTAAAATTTATCATTTTTCTTCGTTTATCACTACCTATCTGAAGCGATATGTTTCAAATTCACTCGAATGTTTGATAATATAAAAACCATATAAAGTACTATATCAGAAAATATAAAACGGAATATAGTAAATATTCTTCTTAACGCTATTCCACCGATTGAAATCGTAAAATTTCTGAAGAATGAATTATCCAACGCGGAAAAAGACAGAAAGTAATATAGTAAAAGGTAAACACAACTGCGATAAGTAGTTGAAACAAAATTCCACAAACACTCGATCGTCCATTGATGTTAAATCCGGAAAAAAGAAAAAGTAAAACAACTTACAATGAATAAAGAATTAATGGCTATTTGCGGCAACGGGTACACGATTGCCAGAAATGGCCACTTTTCTAGGGAATGGCGATTCTTTATCGACATTTTGTCAAAAATCCGCACACAGATCTAATACTGCTTGCTCTGTGCCAGCCTTGACATTTTCTACCGTTAGCGATAGATCGCGTCGTAACGACCAATAAATGGTTCATCTTTTCTCCGTTTCTGCGAAGTGTTTGGGTGAGAAATGATTCTGAAAAGTATTAGTTCACGAAACGACGCCGTGTATGGTTTCAAGTCTTCTCAGTAAGAACACTTTTACAGATAATTTCAAAAAGAAGCCTTGTATATAATTACAAAACACTGGTTTTAAGTGACAATTATTTTGTTAAAACTGGACATGCAATGAACTTCGACGAAATTTGAGTATAATGAGGAAATTCAAGTCATTCTAGAAATAAAACCTTTTTTTGCATGATTATCAACATCAGTTTATCAATGTCGAATCAAATGTTCATTTAGAATTTTTCTTAAAACATTTCTTTACTCCTCGGGTAATTTGTCATTCGTTAGGACAAACATAGCAGCCTCAGGAATTTTTTAAATATTCAGGATATTACATTTTCTGAATTGTACACGAACACACACATACATATATCCGAGGTTTTTCAAATTTAACTTATCCATTTTAGAGATCTTAGTGATTTTGGATATTTTCATTTTGCTGTGGTTACATTTTCGTAGATATTTGGTACTTGAGTTACGTTATGCACTTTGACATGTTAGAATTTTAATATTTTTAAGTCATACGATTTTAAAATACGGTGACGAAAATCTTGATTTTTGATATTATAATTTCTAAATTTTTGAGAATTTTATGAATTTTGATATTTTTTGTTTGGAAATGGCATACCAAGTTGCAATAGGACAAAGGTTGGTACTATCAAACTCGTTTACCCCCCAAGTCCGAGGATGCACTAGGTTAATTTATAAATTTTACTATTTTTATTTTTATATTCGCCTTTGAGATTTTGAATTGTAATTTTATTTTCTGAGATTCAGATTTTTGTTTTTCTAAAGAATTTATGTTTCATACATATATATGTAAAATGTTTTTGTTATGTTAGCAAGTTTGAGCACCTAGTGGTGAAATGAATTTGAATACAGTCAATTGCCATGGGAAGCTAAATTCAAGCTTAATATTATTCACTTTTCAACTGAATTACAAATGAAATAATGTATTAACTCAAATAAAGTATACACATTTTACATGAATAAGCATTAAATATATTACTTAGGGGGAAATCCTGAAGGAGTTTCAGAGAGGGATTTTCTTCTACTGTTTCTAAGGTCATCCTGAACCTAATCTCCGAAATTCAATTGGTACATTCAAAGATAGCATTCGTATCAAAAATAAATAAAAGTTCATTTCGAATTGAAAAGCTATCTCTAACAATAAGAAAGCGGAAATGAGATCATACATACCATAAATACGAGCTAAGTTATTGCAAGCTCATCGTTAAAAAAGTTGTTGAAAGCAAGAATGTGCATACTCATTATATTTATTTCCTTGTAATTATCTTTTAATTAAACGCATTAATGGTAAGCGGACTAATCCAACAGCGTTATTTGATGGTGATATTATGGAATATTACAATAAATAATAAATAACTTTAAGGGGTGAATTCCTTACGAAACTCATTTGTGTTACAGGAAAGCCTGCTCTTAAGATATCCGACTACGTTCGAAACCGTTATTTTGCAAAAGCGTATAAATGGATAATTTTTATGATATTTAAAGTCACTTAGATTAGAATATATGTATAAAATTGCTTAAAGAATATTATTACATTAAAAAATTATTTAAATGCAATATTTTGGCAAAAAATGAACATACAATTACATATTTTCAAAACATTCTCCTTTTATGGAAAATGCATCCATAATAATAAAAATATTTTGCCTATATATAGCTCAGACCTCTGTACAAAGCCTGAACTAGCAGAAGTGGATTTATCCTTATTTTTAAAACAGGGTGGAGAAATCTTAAGAAAAAAACACCGATAATTATTTCGATTCGTAGTAACTCTGAAAATAATGCGAATTTTTCAAAAATCCTATTTCGAGCCTTTGGATAAATCTTAGCTTTATATAAGCAAAATATTATTACTATTATTGAAGAATTTTACATAAAAGGAGAATGTTTTGAAAAAAAGTAATTTATAGATCATTTTTTGCCAAAATATTGCATCTAAATAATTTTCTTTTCTAATAATATTCTTAAAACAATTTTATACATGTATTCTAATACAAGTGACACTAAATATCTTAAAAATAATCCATTTATACGCTTTTTTTAAAATCACGTTTCCGAACGTAGTCGGATACCTTAAGCTTTAATCACATGCGATCGTCTTCAAATCCCCTTACGGTATCGGAAAAAGCCACAGAATTTCTCGAAATTTGTCCTGAAAATTTGCACGAGGCAGATAACAAAATACAAAGCGACTAGGCCTCCATATCGCTATTTACAGGCGTTTTTGACTAAAATAAAAATAATCTTTTTCTCTTCTGATAAGAAAATTTGCAGCATTTCATTCTCGTACTTTCCACAGAATAAGTTCGTTTATCAGTTAAAATAGATTTTTATTCCTCCAGAAATTTTGTTATTTGGGTCATGAACGATTGGTAGTTAGCAGTTTTTATGACCCAATATCAATATTTACTGTTACTTCTTACGATAGCCTCACAAATTGAAGAATAGTAGAAAAACTGGGGCAGGGAGAAGTCATTCAACAAAGTCGTTCTTAAGTTAATTGAAAGGGATCGTGCAGGAGGGAGTTGTAAATATTTTTCTTCATTAGTTTTTATTTGCTCGTTAGGCTTTATTTACTCTTGATGTACATGCTACGACGCTCACAAATCATATCTACAAAAATACACGTGTTAGTTGTAAAGTAATCCATTTCCTTAAAGATACATTTGTGAGGCATGCTGAATCTTACATTCAACCAACATTGACATAATAAAATAGAATCAAAGACAAGGAATTTTATATTCTTAAAACTAATGAATGAGAACACGTGCTTTATTCTTTAATTTGATACATCTAACCACGCAAATATCTTGCAGCCCTCTATAATGAGAATGTATTAGAATTTGGTCCTGAATTCGCCCCCTTGGATGTACGCTAAATGCAATATGAGAAGATTAAGCAGATTAAGTTTTTTGGGACCGATTTTTGATTCCATAGAAGAAGTCTAACGATGGGATACTTTCTAATTAACTAACTTGGACTATAAGAAAGAAAAAAAAAAACTAAAAGAGAAACTATTTGAAATGGTGAATGTTATTACGATTACAAATGATAAAATCATTGAGAAATATATTTTAATAGTAAAGAAATGACTAATCCCACTGAAAATAATCCGGCAAAGAGGGGAAAAAACCCTCTGTAAGCAATAATGCATTTTTAGGTCCTTAACACAAAATCCGGTGTATAATGCGCACTTTTAACCCAAGAAATATGATCGAAATTTACAGGTGTGCGTTATACGCCGAGTATGAAAATGATAGCTTTAAAACTAATAATAATAATAATAAAAGAGATGTGAGCATAATAAAAGGTAGACATCTATATAGATTGAAATACCGTTACTTTTAAATGAAATTACGTACCATATGAACGTTAAGAGTTGTAGTAGTAGAAGTCAAGTGGCGCACACAAGGGAGGGTTCCCTGGGGTCCGGACCTCCCCAAAACCCTCTTGATTTTTTTTCCGATTGACTATAATTCTAAGTATATAGAACATAAAATTTAATTAAATATTTGTTATTAATAATTAATTTTATTAATTAATGCTAATTATCTATTCAATAATTAGTTTTTATTGTGTTTTGTTCCGAAAATCGACAAAATCAAAAGGAGCCTGATACAAGAATGGTGAACTTTCGACCCCGGACCCCCTGAAAATTCCTGTGTGCGCTACTGGTAGAAATATACTATATTTTCTAAAAGTCTAGGATAATATCTCGAATAAATGACTTCAAAACATAAGAGCATTGCGAACGTCTATTTCAAATTTCTACGTAAAAAAAGTAGGGGGCGCGTTATACGGCGAATATACCTAAAAAATAAAAAACGCAGCTTGAAAGTATGGATGCGCGTTATACGCCGGATTTTACGGTATATGTTTTTAACACAATGATCTGTCTAGATTTAATTGATGTTTTAATAAGCAAGCAATTCAAATAAAATAAATTAAAATTACTGAATACGTTGTCGGGGGTACAGTGAGAAGAGAGGTGAAAGTACGGAAAATAAAATTATGATGCAAATAGCACAATATTTTTGCATAAATACACAAATTAGAATCACAAACATTATTATATGTACCGATTAAAAACAAAAAATCTCACTCTCTGATGGAATTTTAAAAATCTTAAGTATTACATTTGAGAAAAATCTGGAATACTCCAGAACAAAGCCCGTTTCAAGAGGTAAGGGAAGTAGAACGGGAATCGAACTCTGATAGGTGCACTGCGAGCGTGAAGTCACTAAGCAACAGAACGACCGTACACGAAGGGGAGATAAAGCCTTTTAAAAGCCAAAAGCGCAATATCGAGAGAGGAAATCAAGGCCTCTCAACATCCCAGAGCCCAATACATCAAGTATGGGACGGAGGGACGCATCGCGTCCCAGCGCCCAACGATGACCAGCGATCGAGAGAGGAAAATTTACTCCAAGTCCATGCGCTTTCCAGAGAGCTTCTCTCATGCTAAAAATTTGTAACTAGCATATATTAAGGAAAATTCAAGAACAAATATTTCTTATTCATGACGAATTATTTTTTTATCCGTTATTATTTAGTTTGAAACACCTTAATCAAAGATAAAATTTTTTAAAAAAATGAAAAATAAGATGATTTTCTACCTCTTCTTTTTTTGCTTACAAATAATCAGGTATAATTCAGAAAGTTTTTATTATATGCTACTTTCATGCAAAATTTACGAAGATAAAATGTCAATTTAAAATAGATTTTTCAACTCATTTCATCCAATAATTAATTCACACACACACACGTACACATACATTAAAATAATAATTAAAAAATATAACTCACTTCTCCGACAGAATTACTAAATGATGATTAGAAAACAACAGAGAAGACGCTATTTTCCGATACTAAGACTAAAAATACACGTGGTATCCACTCCCAAGTGTTACCTATACTACTTTACCATGGTAGTATCACCTCCCCTCCCCTCCCCTTACTTTTCTCGGAACGTACGCTAAAGAACGGAATGACCATTAGCGTCACAGTGTTGAACTACTAGCTACACGAGATATTTGGAATCCAGGAAAAACAAGAACCGACTTGCAAAAAGTTACACTCTGTTTCATCACATTTACTTTTCAAGTATTATTATTCAAATTTAATTTAAAAATCACGTACAATATTTTCTACTGAATTTGGTGTAGCCATCTGCACATTTATACAAATGTTAAATTATTATAGCTCTCACATACATAGCGTATGTATATATGTTGAATTCAAATTACAAAAGGAATAAGTAAAAAGAAATGTCAAGACAGTTATTTAAAAACTTGAAGAAAAATTTCAGGAAAATATTTCCCCCTTCCTAAATGGAAGATGAAGAGTTAGGGTGTTAATTTTAGAGTGTCTGAATATAAACAATTTTCAAACAGGTATAATTATTTTAAATTTAAACTAAATGATTCGAATCTTTTACACATTATTTATAAAAGAATGAGGCTCAGTAAAGTATAAAATGTTTAAAATATAATAATAATTTTAAAAATCATAAGCATATGAAAATTCTATAATAAATATTAAGTATTTTTTGCGTTGCGCACGCTATTTTCTAAAATATTAGCCTCTGATGTATAAAACTTTGTAGAATTATAAAATGCATCGTACTCTTTAAGCCCTATCTAATTTTAGTATTATACATCTTTTGTATTTCAAAGTATTTGTAAAACATTGCAATTTTTTAAATATTTTTAAGAAATGTAATTTTTTATTTAATAAAATATGTAAGTTATTATTCTATTTATATAAAAATAGCTATAGTGTAATGAGAATACATTTAACTTTATTAATCAACTTATAGCTAGTATAATTAAAGCTACTATTTTAGAAAATAGCATGCGCGAAGTAAAACTTAATAAATATTTCTTATAGAAAAGTTTCTTTTTTTCATATGCTTATAATTTTTAAAATTTTGATTATATTTTAAACATTTTATACTTTTCTGAAGCCCCATTCCTTTATAAATAATGTGTAAAAGATTCGAATTATTTAATTTAAATTTAAAAGAATTATATCTGTTAGAAAATTGTTTATATTTTCAGACCTCTAGAGAAATTTAACACCCCTGAGACCCCTGAAATGAAAGAGTAAAACAAACATAATGATTTCGCAATTTTAAAATAAATAGGAAATGGTCGTTATATTTTGTGTAAAATTACCGCAAGCGCAATGTGCAATCATAGTAAAATAGAGCATGCAATATTTGTTTAATACGTAATTCTTTTATGTAAATTTATACCTCAACTAGGAATATTAATAATAGTAATGTGTATATAATTACAGTAATTATGCATTGGAGATTGGAAAAAATATGTATATAAATTAAAGATTTTTTAATCTATTCCATTTTAAAATTTATAATTGATTTTAGTTCAACTTGATATTTCAATGCAAAATAATTTTTATTTTAATCCCATTTTAGACAAATATTTATTTTAGTACATTTTGAATTCAATTTGATTTGTGCATAAACATCTTATTCCATTGCACGGACTGTTTACTTAAGAATTGAGAAAAGATTTCCCATTTCCTGAAAAGTTTATGTTTTCCTGCAATGAAATAAACACCTTTGTTACTTCCTCCATCAGTAGATGGTCGAGAGAAGAGAAAATTATAATGGTTAATACAAACATGGAATTATGAAAGGAATCAATCATTTCCGAAATTGAAATCCTCACCATTTGCTATTTGGAAACACGGTTTATATTGGAGCAGATGTAAACATTAGGAATAGTACTTCACCAGAAATGTATATTTTTGTTTTATTCCAGTACCAGAAATTCATTAGTCAATAAAAAATAAGAGAAAAAATAATTCTACTGAAGCGAGCACTACAGTCAAATTCTTTAAAAAAGGCTTTCTTGCAGAGGTCGCCGAAGTGGTGGTCCGCGAGAAAATTTCGCTGGTCCTCTGAAAAAAGGGAATATACTCACTAACCACATTAAGTTATGTTTTAAGATGCATTGATTATATTCTTAGATCACATTTTGTTTTTTATAAATATATTTAGCATTAAAAAAATCCTATTAGTTATCCGCGGGATTTAAATTATGAGTTTACTGGTCCGTGAGGTCAAAAAGTTTGGCGACCACTGCGTCTATCGCGTATATATATATATATATAATTAATATTCAATTAAAATTTATGTAAAACATGAAACCTAAAAAAAATTTAATGCATATAATTTAAGTAAAATGTTCGTGAAATTAATCGAATTTCATTCTAAGTGGCAAGAAAACTACTTAGTTTAAGGGACACGATACGACAAATTTTTCATTAGCGATATATACCGTAAAATCCGGTGTATAACGCGCACCCATACTTTCAAGCTGCATTTTTTGATTTTTAGTTATATTCGCCATATAACGCGCACCCCCTTGTTTACGAAGGAACCTGAAGTGTTCGTGTGCAATGCTATTATGTTTTGAAGTCATTTATTCAAGGTATTATCCCAATATTATGAAAAAATAATCTACTTTTAGAACTACAACACTGAGAAAGTTAATTAAAAATGTCATTTATTTTAAATAAACAGTATTTCCATATATGTAGAAGTCTTACTTTTTTTCTATATGGTCATCTTACTTTTTATTTTTAAAGCTCACATTTTTTTATACCCGGTGTACAACGCGCAGCCGTAAACTTCGATCTTATTTTTTGCGTTAAAAGTGCGCGTTATACGCCGGATTTCACGGTAAGTTGAAGCACTCGCATATAATACGAAACATAAAAAAATTAAAAAATGTATAAAAGGAAGAATAAAGTAATGATACACATACGAGTCAATACCATTATTGAGTACACCATATAAAAAATAGCCGTACCCCGATTTTTCTTTCTTTCCTTCCCAAGTACATTATCTATACAAACAAAAACAATCCCAAATTCGAAGAAACTGCTTGATTCTACGAATTATTTATTCCTTAACCCTCAAGTTATAGTTCTCAGAAAATATAGAACCCCTCACCTATCACTCATTTGTGCCAGCGTGGAATGTCAAAATAGATCGGTATCCTAGTTTTCCCCATCTCTTTTACAAAACAGTATATGTAAATTAATAGGCCCGTAGAGATGCACTAATTGTAAATTGTTTATTTTCCCCTAAATTGCCCATTTGTTCGACGATATCCCTAATTTAAAACCTTCGAAGAACGGAATTAAGCTTCCCACCCCACTTCTCGCTCCATTTCCCTTTTCTATGAATCAAACAATGAAGCCAGACATTCCTATTTTCAGAGAATAGTTAAGTTAAGAGGCTTCTTATCACAGGAACCGGATTAACAAGATATCAGAACCAGAGAATTCTTTTCTCGGAAAATAGTGAAGGATAATTTTAAGAATAATCCATTATATGATAGACAATTACTTCTCGATGTTATCACAATGTATGTATCGTGAACTGAACTACTTTTGATGCATGATTAACAAAAAGAATCTATCACGACCTGTAGATAAGCTATTTATTTGTTGTTTAAGTGTGCATATTCAAAAGATAACTGTTTTAAGGCTTCAGATTTCAAATCCGCGCGTAAAAGATTAAAAAAAAAAAACTCTTTGCATCTATACATGGTATTGAGGCCTAGATAAGTTATAGAAGTAAATCCATTGAAGATTCACCGGGTAGAAGGGCTGATTCTCAGGTTGACATGGTGTGAAGTCAGGTGAGGGGGCGTTAACTCAGGTGTTGTCCTTGCCATTGTACCTTGGTTCAAAATTACGAGGTCCGTCACCAATAGCCCTCGTACTTCAGAGTGTGCTACGTAAAATCAAATCAAATGAAACGTTCCAGAAATGTTCCGAAAAACTTTATAATGAATAAATTATTTTGACCCATACTAATTCAGTTGGACTTGTTCCAGTTTTTTACAAAATAATAAAGTTTTGTGTTGCTCATGCCACCTGCCTGACATAGTCAAATCGAGGCCCACGAAATTCATCGTGACAATGGGCTAAATGTAAGCCTGCCGTTGGCTTTTAGCCTTGACCACCATACAGGTGACAGTACGAAATTCCCGAAGGAACAATAGATGGCGACACCACCTATCTCCACACCTCCAGAATTTAGGCATGGAACTGAATTGGAGGGAAATTTTCTCCAGTTCCCTGCACTCGTGATTCAGCCCACAAGACTTTCGGACCCACTGATTTAACGAGCACGTGCTCCGCGTGTACTCGGAGGGCATTTGGCGGTACGGGCATCGAACCCAGGCCTTCCGGTCCGGGGTCCGGTGCTCTAACCACTAGGCTTATTTCTTAAAGCATTTTATACTTTTTATTTCCTATAAAATTGCTCACATAAAAATAAGTAGAAAAAGGCGGTATAGCGAATGCCATATAAAAAGGGGAATACAGCGAGTCGTGGATACATAATTTGAAAACAAAGAATAAGAGATCATTATTATTTTAAAAATCTTATATGAAAAACGAATATTCACAAAAAAGTTTTAGATAGTTTCCAAATACGGATTTAATCTTTTTCTACTTTCCGTATGCAAGAAATAATAAGTTACATTACCGTTTAAATCTATGTTATTAATCCACAAAACGTAATAAACGTCTACTATTTTTGCACGCCTGATTATATTTATGTTATGAATTAGAGCTGTAAAATGTACTGCTGAAAGTGATAAGTGACGATAGTGATGCTATTCCACTCAATAAGTTTCTATAAAATAGTTGTGAGTAGTTCGAAGCTCTCTCAATTGTGTATATATATATAATCTATAGCAATTACATAAACCCACGAAAGGGTCATCTTGGATATGGGTCTCAGTTCATAGCTCGTCAATCACGAACGTGAAACCAGATTCTGCGGAAAGACTTAAAATTCAGGATATTTTTTCATACAGAATTATTTTTGCAAAAATTAAAATAATGCAAAAAATAACATGTTAGCGCATTATACAACAAAATTTCGTTCAATTACAGATTTTGCATAAGAACTCGAATCGTGAGCATAAGGCCTCGAAAAAATTTTCAATTTCGTATTAATTTATTTTATGAGCTTAAAATAACAATGTAATGTCGAAATACAAAGACAATGAATGCCGTTATAAGTATACGAGTAACGAAAATTTAATATCGAATTCGGTAGAAAAGAGACTGCGTAATCAATAAGCAAGTATGCGGTGAAGTAGATTTTTTACAAAAAAAAAAAAGCCTTTTTGCTGCAAGAAAGACAAAAAAGAAGATTCGACAAGAACGATTATTAAGTCACTGAACCGTAAGTTGCAAGAAAAATAAGTGGTGGCAGACTGTGTCTTTCTCAACATCCATTCTTAATGGTGGCTGTAAATAATCACGCAAATTGTGGAGGGAAAAGTCCCAACCTCGTGAGAAACACACTTTTGCAAGACATCGTCGTTTAAAGATGGAGGCCAAAGTCATTTTTCTAAATACTTGCGAAAGAGACATGTGCTTGACGGACGGTTTTCAATGCAAGAAAAGAACAACTCAACTCCTCTTTACACCAGAATCGACTTCGTTTTTGCAGATGCAATATCACCAAATTATTATTAATTGATTATTATCTTCAAACTATTTATTGCATTTCACGAATTTATTAGCATTGCGTTTTCCACTCACAAATTAGTGATCTTTGAAAGGGTTGGAATCTCATTCTACTGTATGGAATTCATTACTTAGCCAGAAATAAAAAAGATGGCATATTATACAAAAGGAGTAAATATATTTTAAAGAACAATGATAGTTAAATTGGATTTAATTAACCGTTTTTTCAGATCCATTATTTTCTTTACTTTTTATATCATTGCGTATTATTTTTTTCTCTATTCTCAATTTGCTTATTTCCTACAACCTTTCCACAATTTTTAAACAACTTGACCTTTGCAAGATAGATATTTTTCATATGAACACGAATTAATGAGGCAGGTGAATTTAAGCAATTTTATTGGGAAAAAAGTCATAGTCGTAAATTAATAAAATTCCTTTATTTAATATATATATCAAATGCATCAATTTGGAAATTGTTCGAAAATACTTTTAATATAAACTATACAATTAACAAGTAGCGTAATGAAGAATATTAGCCTCCCCCTCCAGCAAAGTCAGATTCTGGGCCGCAAACCATAACATAGCATAGGTTTTGGGCCCCGTAGAATCATGTCCCCCGCGATGCGGGGGTAGGGGTGTATGTGCAATTAACTAAATCATTTTTGACAGCGAATAGCAAATAATTCTTTTTTTCCTTTTTCCATTAAACTGAAAAAATCATACTAATTTAAATTTCCATTTTGAAATCTCAAACTAACTCGCTAAGCTACACTTTCAACAGTTTTTGTTCATTTCGATTTCTCATTCAACGATTATAACGAGAACATGAAACTTATTGAAAGTGGACGAGAGAGTAAGAATAATGCAAAATGTTTTGGAAATCTTTTTTAAGAATAAAATGTATAAGTATAATGTTGGTACTGAACTTCGGTCAATTGAACCATTACATATTAAATGCATCATAATAAAAACACTTCTTGTAAAGCAAAAACTAACAACTTTTCAGAATTGTACTAATAAAAGAAACTTGATAAGGAACATTCTTTTTCCTACCTGATAGTCCCAAGCCACCAAACAACAAAAAGTTCAACACGACATGAGCAACTACAGTAGCAGCCAAGTCAACAATTTGACACAGAATGAACAGATTGGTAGTGGAGAAGACAACTACATTTTCAATGTATTTCCCCCGCAGGTTTAAATCTCTTTCGACACATAACTACTCGAATGTCCATTTCTTGGAAGGCGAGAAGATCTGTCGCCGAAGGTTATTTGTTAAAAAATTTTTTTACTATTATTTCTTCTCGTAAAAAAAAAACTATGAGGAAACCATGCGCGAGAAATGAGTATTCACTTGTGGTCAACGGCTTGCGGGGCAAGATTTTTGACCTAAATCGAGACTTAAAAATCCGGTTTCTTTGCCACTTGCGAAACGGGCCACTTGTGAAAAAAGTTCTCTCTCTCTTTTCCAAGAAGTACCTCTTGGTGATTTAATGAATCTTACGAAATGCCGGAAATGATATGTCTTCGGGGTGAAGGGAAGGGGTTCGAGAAATACAATATTGCGTGAACTTTTCGTAGAACGTCCTCTGCCTTAATTAAGAAAACAACAGAGGAGGAAAAGGTATAAAAAAAGTTTTCATAATGTTTTGAATTTTTTTTTATCTCGCTTAGTTAGAGGATGTATAAAGACGTTAACCTCAAAACGCAATATAAATCTGAATCATAAAATTTTTCACCTGTCCCCAATACGAGAAAGAGTACCAGATAAGAATACCAGAAAAATTTACACGAAGGTTAACAAGGACCGAAATAAAAAAATTTCGATATTTGGAGGAGAATCTTGTAGTTCTGAAACGTCATTAAATAAAAATGGAGAACATGACCCGATAGATCACACCACAACTTCAAGAACGTTCAATCATTTATATTTTTATGTGTTTGTTAAATTTATTTAGAGTGTAATGTAAAACAATAAGAGAAACATGTACATTCAAAAACTGTATCTAGATTCATATTGATTGGCATGGTAAATACGCAGTTTTCCAATGACAACTGCGTGAACTTTTTAAAGTACATTTTAATTGGTTATCGAGTTTAGGTAACGATCACGTAGCTCGGCATGAATCCACTTTTAAGATATTCATGTAGTGTTTATTAAAATTTCAAACTTCACTAACTCCACGTAAAACAACAATCAATCTTATCATTGCTAAAATCACTAATCAACCACAAATCCATCAAGGATTTGTTAAAATCTTTAATACCGCATTCCGTTAACAATAGGTTGAAATAAATGAGAATGTAGGAATTCCGCGAGTTAGCTGCTTATTACGATGTAGAAATCTTACAGGTTCAAAATACGCATAAATTGTCGCAAGAGATTGCAAGATTGAACAGCAAGGCATTTGGAAAGAAAGGATTAAATGTTTCACAACGCAATATTTATTTGCCACACACGCAAATAACTACAGTGATTTCACAAAAACGCTGCGTGTTAAATTAAACCTCGGTGGTTGTCGTTGAATTTGCATTTAGTTTTGATATAGTGAATGATACATGCCATTGATATATGGCATAACTTGAGGAATCCAGTATACTACAAATTAAGCAAGACATTTATCTATTCTTGTTATATTCAAAAAGTAAATGGGGTGAATATTCTCCCAAGGAAGCCAAAAAGAAGAATTAATATAATTAATTGAGAAAGGAGAAAGAAAGAGTTCCTCGAAGATAATATTTCGCTTAGAAGGCGTACAGCAAATGCCGCAACGGCTTGGGGCAGTGCTTCTCAAACTTTCAATACTTACGACCCAACAGTTAACCATAATTTTCATCGCCCCCCCTTCAGACAAATAACAATGTATTGAATTCAACAACTTTGACACTAAAACTACAATACTACGCAAAAACTTTTTCTTAAGTGAACCGGCGTATATAAACGTCTCGCTCAGCCAAAGTATTAATTACCTTGGACGTATATATACGTCTTTCCGAAGTACAATATTTTCTGTGCACTGCTATCCATAAAATTAATCCATAGGTTTTGGACTGCAATAAAAGGATCTTGACAGTATTTTCGAAGGATTTACCTATTTTAGACGATTTCCTTATTTATTCTCATTTTCTTCCCCTTCCTAATGCATCGCATACGCTGGTCTACGTGGAAAATGATGGCATTGGGGAACGAACTGCGTAACTTTTAATAGGCAGTTAAGGGATTAATTATAAGCAGTAAAAAATATCAAGATAAATGTTAATTTTTTCATATAATGTTATATATGACAATCCCATGGGGTCACTGGTTATTACTAAAACTTTTCTTAACTTATCGAATTGTTAAATTAATTGTGCAGTACTGATACATTTATTAGTGTATTAAATCAGTACAAATGTTAATTTTATTTTTTATTATGTCAGAACGTATTTTGTTTGCATACTTTTAGTACATCAATAATATTTTAAAAAATAATCTTTTGTTTTCGATTCTTCTATATGCTCGCCCCTTGTAGAGTTATCCCGCCCCACAGTTTGAGAAACACTGGCTTGGGGAAATAACAGCAGCCTAATGAGCAGCGAATTTGAAAGACCGTATTTCCTCAAGATTGTTAAGCAAAATAATAAAGTGTAATTTGGTCTCAAAGTTCCATGACATGTAGTATGTAAACTGGGAGAGGAGAAATATCTCTTCAGGTGTCTTTGGTATGACTATTAATAGAAGAATGTAAAGCGATACTGTTGTCTAATATAGCTCACTGTTTCCATCTTTATAAGATAATGCTATTTAAATCAACAGAAACCGACAAGGGGGAATATTTTTTAATGCATCACCGCTAATTTTACCTTTTCCTTTCTATAATTAAACTCATAATTTAAGATCATCATATGACAATAAATGCTACACAGCTAAAAGAATTTTATAGCGGTAGATATAGCAGTTAATATAATTTCAGTAAAATATAAAATAAGTATTGCGATGGAAAAAAACAACAACCAGAGAATGCCAAGAAAATGTTTAGCTTTTATAGAAATATTTCAACGCACTCTTTTAACTTAAAAAAAATAAAAGATTGAATTTGAATTAAAGAATGAAATATTTTGAGCATAATCAAAATAATAATAATATAATATTTTATTCCAAAACAAAGCAAACTATTTGCGATAAGAATAATTGAGAGCAAATTTATTGAAAAGAAAAATTAGATTACTTTTACTTAACGCTACAAATATATCGAATACATTTGCATTAATTTTATCTAAATCAGTGCTCTCCAACCTTTTTATCACCGCAGACCGGTCAACATTTGATCATTTTATCGCTGCCCGCAGAGGGTGGGACGTTGATTGTTTATATTTTAGATTGTTTTGGTTTAATGATTTTAAATTTAATTGTATTTAAATATTCCTTCAGAATAAAATACAGTTACACCAAAAAAATGAATATAAATTATTTAAGATGAAATATTAAGTTATATTTCCATGGAAAGTCGCACCAACCCACAAGAGAAATACACAACAGAAAATAAAATGGTAATAATTTTTTTGGGAGACCCGGAACCATTTGATCCACGGACCAGTACCGATCCGTGGCCCGTGGCTGGGAACTTCCTGTCTAAATAATTGATGTTATGTCAGATAATTACAATTACGGACAATATTAGCGTTCAACAATATTTTCTTGTGGTCATAAAGGAATTTAAACTCATGAAAAGATATCAGTTAATTACATCCCCGCCGTGTACAGGGTGATGCACATTGAATCTATTAAGTCCGTATGTTGACGTGAGAGTGGGATGACAGTTATGGTATCGTCCTCGTCAATTGACTGATGATCAAAATTACAAGATTCGACGCCAATAGCTCTCGAGTTGCATCTGAGTATGACGATAACAAACAATAAATCGATGGATGAGAGTATTTCACGCCATAAATACATGGACGAAAAAATGGATTCATAAAAGATAAAGTAAGTGAAATTGTTCTGGTATTTAAAAATGTTAAAAAGAGATTCCGAAAAGTAATCCTCCTAGGGAATTTTCCCATATTCAAGACAACAGATTTTTATTTTATGAATGTTGTATACGAGTTTTTCCTTGATTGCTCTGAGAATCTTTTCTTTTTTTAATAACCAAATTCCGCATTTATACAAATATAACGCTACTTTCTGATACACATACAAAGTAATTAATTAATGCTGCAATAAAACCGTACATCCAAGGTAAGTCGACGAACCTCATTACTTTGAACTACAGTCAAATCCCGGGAATGACACTCCCGTTGGTGTGGTGTGGTAGTTATGAGAAGGGGGTGCCAGCCCAGGTGTCGTCCACGTCAATTGACCATGGTTCAGAATTACGTGGTCCGTCTCCAAAAGCCCTCGTGTAGCTGAACAGTGCGACGTCAATATTCACTCACTCACCCGGGAGTGACACTCGAGAATTGCTGTATTGTATTTAAACGTAACCTTCTCCACAATTGAACTAAAAAAAAACCTAGTAAAATCAAAACTTTAACTCTAAGGCTTGAAGCTGTAATTTTATGAAAAAATATTTCAGAGGGGTTTTAAAAAAAATGTTGTCACTTATATAAATATTGATCAAGGGTGGCCATTTCCTGCGATCATAGACATTTAACGGAAAAAAAACTTCTTAAGAATTGAAAGATCATCTCCAAACACTATTGTATTAATCAATCGAGATCATTTTAAAAGAATTCTTTCAAATTGCATAACTATATGCTTCTTTTTACAGCACCCTTGGTTGTTACCAGTACTGTTTGTAGCATCAAGCTACGCACAGTCTGAATATAGCTACGTGAAAAACAAACAAACAAATAACTGTGGGAAAAGAATCAAGACGGAAATAACAAAATTCTTAGTATTTAAAATAATTTCTATTTTTGATTAAATACAAGATTGACTTTCACTGAAAGACCAAGAAATTTCGAGAATTAAAAGAAAGATAAAATTATAAGTGACGCAGAAAGTCATGAATTAGCCATTTTCCATTCTTTTAAAAAAAAACCCACATACGCAGAAAGACATTAAAAAAAACAACCTTTTTTTAAAAACATTTTAAAAACGTAATATTACGTAAAAGGCGCATTACGAAAACGTTCGCACCCCACCCTTCCACGAAGTCAGCATACACACATAAAAAAACCCGTCAACGAATTTAAGAATAGTAGTGGGGAAGGCATTATTTTCTTCTCTGTTAATTTCTTTTCCGAGAAAACTTTCCATCCATCGATTACAATATGCAGGCACATTGCCAAAAAATGAAAGCCAAGATAATTTTTCCGGCAACATAAATGATACTACTTGTTTATTTCAAGGGGTTTCCCGGGGATTCAGCAACCCCCCCTTCCAAGTACATTTGTTTTGTTCCCCTTTTTCACGAAGAATTGGCTATTTATAAAGATAGACCTGCGTAAGTAATTACCCAGAAACAATTATTGCGACACTAAATCCGTTTTTCCCAAATTCCTCATGTTTGTATCCGGAGAAAATACTTATGAGTTGGTGCATGATTGCTGTCACTTATCTTCCTGAATGGGATTAGATGAAGAATATATAATCCCATCATATGAAATTATATTAATGGTATTATAGTACAGAGTTTTGATGTGGATTAGTTAATAGGATTTAACGTCTGTGGGAGATATATGCTATTAGCTGTTAGTAGGTATTGTTTAAGATTTCATATCGCGTGGGTTTTCGTTAGGGGAAATCCGGTTTTATGTCACGATTTTACCAGCAGACAAAGACGAAATTAAATTTCATGATAACGATTCACGTGGAAGAAAATTAAAAAGCTAAAGAGAAAAGGCTGGAAAGATAGCCATTTTCTTTATATTTTTTTTAACTCATTAATCGTGAATGCTTATTACATTGAGAAAGAAGCACATTTTAATGTTTCGTATATTCTGTTTAGGTTAAATAATATTACATATTTGACGAAATTTAACTTACAGGACTTGAAAGTCGCTTCGCGTTCGTTTCATTATCTCGAATTCATGAACGAATTTTAATTTTAAAATGTTACGTTGTCAAAATTGCATCGTTGTGAAAATTATATAGCTGTTAAATACACCGAAACGAAATTAAAGGGATAATTTCTGTTTATGGTTCTACCAAAACTAATGTTTATAGTTTTTAGATATGATAATTTTTGAAGCCTTTGATAAAGCACATCTTAACTTTTACAATGCCCATGTAGATATTTTAATTAACTGATAAACTTCTTTGTTTGTTTTCAAACGAAGTTGATTACAATCAAATACCGCAAATCAAATTTAATTATACATAGGTCTAAGGCATGAAAAGACTAAACACCTTTGGAGATTATTCCTTTTTGAAATGCGTGGACATAAATTCAGAAACTGCAGTTAAGATTGCCATTTGTGACATGAAAAAATAAGTGCATTGTTATAATTAAATTGTAATACATTTTTTATGTGTGTGTGAATTCTTATCAAACATTATTTGCAAATAAATAAATAACTATGGGTAATATGAACAAAAGAGTTAGAAATGTTTAAAACATAAATTGTACAAAATACATTAATTTTCGCTTTGCGTATGAAAGGCAATGAAAAGAATTTTTTAACATCTTAAACTGTTTCTCGACCATTCCAAATATTTAATATGATAGATTCCGTTCCTTAATTTCGTTAATATTCATGATTTCAGCGATAAAAGTTTCTGTTTTTTTTTTCTCTCCCCATTACGAACAAAAGGATGAATTAGAATTATGCCAACACTTAAAACACACCTCTTAAAACTTTTACTGGTAAATTTGGTTTTACTGTTTCATGTACTCTGATCATATGAGTAGTAATTTTACCTTAAAAATTATTTTATGGGAACATAATTCATGTCAAAGCAAAAATTCAGTTTCGCTTTTTTTTAATTATTTTTTAATTATTTGAATAGATTATTCAAAACAACATATCAGAAAGAAAAGAAAAGAAAGAAATATGGGAAAATATTTTGCATCAATTCTCAAATTTGAATTAGGGAGAAAAAATTCCCCCACGAATGAAATTTTAAGAGAAAACGAAAGAAAGGAAATTCCACGAAATGAAAGTGATACGCTACAAAAGAAGAGCAAGCGAAGAAAACGAACGTATGGGATTTCCAAGAAAAAACCCCCCCAAAATTCCCAAACCCGAATTTTGTAGGTGATGAACTCGAGTTTTTTATCCCTCTTCCTTCCCCCTCCCCCGGGAGAAGAAACAAGAGAAGAAGAGAGAGGGAAAACAAATAAAAAAAATTAAGAATCTAAACGGATATTCGGTGAAGGTTCTTTTCCTAGAATGTTTAATTGCTCGCTTGTTTCAGCAGGACACCTGAAACCAGTTTACGGCGGGATCACCACGATGACCTTTTTCCATCACATGAGGATGAAGAGCAAGATTTCCCCGGTTCCACCTTTTTTATTGAGATGACATCTGGAGCAGGATGGGACTAGATGAAGGTAATGATTCCAGGAAATTTTTTTTAGGAAGATAGGTGAGATTGCAAAGGCAAGAGAGAAAGAATCAGGATATTACCCAATCTTACTTGAGTATACTGACGGGAATATGAATTCAGAGCAATACAATATATTTCATTTAAATAATTTGTCTTTAAGTGGGGTTTGGGTCATTAACAACAAAATAATTTTTGTGATTGATAAAAACGTAGAATAATTTGATATATACAAAATGAATCGGCGTAGTTAAAGATGTTTGAAAAATGATATGAAGTACAAGAGAAGTAAAAAGCACGTTGCCTCTAAAATAATATAAGAACTAGGAAATAAATTTGAAAAAACAACATATTTTTTTTCTTTCAAATTCGTGAAAATCGTTAGTGTATTTTATAACCTTCGTATTAAATTAAATATTAAATTAAACACAGATAAAACTAGCATCACGTACGCCTTTTCAAAGTCGAAAAACTCGTCTATCCATGTAGTCAAGTACTTCTTCGTTAAAATCGGCGATACATAAATATATATATCAAATTAAAAATTTTTTATGAAGATACAGTGCAGAATTATGCATTGTTCCGCATTAAATTTAACTCATGTAGCGTTGAAATTCGAACCACGGGTTTTATCTTTGTTATTTGATCGCGACCCAAAATGGCAGTAATTAATATTTAATAAAAATTATACGTTCTTTCTTAATAAGTAAAACAGTGAATTTTGCTTTTGTTTCATAATAGGCTAAATCCATGACGGCCACATGGCAAGTGCAATTACCTGTTCTCCATTGAATTCTTAATCGATTTTACACTTATTTTTCCCTTGTAATATTTAGATAAAATTCCATAGTTGATCATTTGATAAAGATGTTCACGTATTAAGAATCTTTCCAACATTTTCCAAAATTAAATAAAAACTCTTATGTGGGGATTTTTAAATCAAATACATTTGGGTTATCTGTGTGCGTTATTATTGTTGATAAATGTGTTTTTTTTTTAAAAGAAAGTGACAATGACGTCACTTAATTTATCCCATTCCATCAACAGTAATTGATGAAGTTCATTTTAATCATTCTAAATGATCTATTACATTTTTATCTACGGATAGTATCATTTATTTCAGGTAATATCACATTTATCTCTCTCTCTGACTGATAGTCATTTATACGTGCCGGACAATATCATTTATATCCTATCTATAAAAAGGATAACCCTGTACATCTAAGCTTATTGTTTTTATATCTAAAAGTAGCTTTCAGTGAGAGCTTTGACTCATCAATATACTATTGTGAGGAATAATGCACGTTTTCTAATGTTAAATCCAATTAGTCTTTTCAAGTCTACATTTGTCGTGGTATTGAAATTCGTAGCTCTAGGAATTATGAGTAGGTACCGCTTTTATTACCTTGATGGTAATAAAAGCGGTACCTACAAACAATTCAAACCTACAAACAATTCATAAAATCATTTGTTTTATTCATCACAGCTAATGCAGTTTTAACTAGAAAGTACAAAAATCAATAGATGCTTGAATTCTCAAGCTTGACTTTTATTGTTACATATTAGGTGAATGGTAATTGTATAAATATTTTCTTACTATTCCCATACTTTTCTAATGATCCGAATTTCCTCATAAGGACTTAAATTACATAACTTATTTTACAGAAAACTGTGTTCCCTCTTTCTGAGTTAAAAGCCACAACATTAAACGTGAAACACTTCTCTCGTATCAATCACAAGAAAGAATCCGAAAAGAAAGATACAATGTAACAACATCCCCATTCGAAAGGAAGAAATATAACTTAATTAATAGTATTTTTCCAGCAAAAACCTCTTCTCAAGTAACAACTTGTTCACAAAAACAAACCTCATCAATCACCTCATCGACGTCATAACATCGATCTCAACAAGGTAAATAGCACCTACCGCAAACCCCAGTCAAGTAATTGAATATACCCTGCACTATATATCTATTCTCTGCCATCCCCTCTGTTGTGTACACACCACTATAGAATTTTCCACGAAAAACAAGAAAGACCCTATGCACGACACTTCTAAAAGGGAAGGTAAAACGATTTACGTGTAATACATTTTTTACGAGTTCCGTTTATATTCTAGGAAGTGAGACACATAACACACGCTCTGGCATAGGGTTTATTTTAAGAGGCGTGTTCTCCCGAACGTTTTATATTTTTTGTTCTTTTTCTTTCCACCGTTCCGAGAAAGAAAAGGGCGCGGCAACTGGCCTAGCTCGGTCAAGCGAGGTAGAAATCCGATCACACGACGAAAATATTAAGGGGAAAAAAACTAGAATGAATCATTAAAAATGGAAAAAAAAAAAGAGGGAAGGTAGAGGGTGAGAGGTATTCTATCTATCTCTGAGGGTGTAAAAATTGGAAATAGCTTTGGGGGTACCGGAATAGTACACGAATATGACTAGCAGGAATGGGCGAGTCCTGGGAAAACCGATAATGCTTAATGGGGAGGGTGATAAAATTGTGAATTGCAGTATACTGTTCCTTTTGCTGTTCACTTTCGACTCTCGATGGCAATAGTAATTACGGGGGAATGTACGCGAGTAGAAAAGAATGGTTCTAATTCTTCATTGTTTGGTATATGTTGCATAGACTAGTTTCATTCGGAATTACCAAAGCAATAATGCTTACAACTGATACTGCATCATTTATCAGCGACACGTTTAAAGAAGACATCAAGTTTGGTGTCTTTCCAGAGCGAAAAATCTTTGCTTTCAATTATATAATTCATTGAATCCTCTTACTATTATTATTTTTTTTTTACTTATCGACCATCACATTCTAGATTCGCATCATAGCTAATTCTGAGTAGGCCCTGTATAAAAATTTCTTCGGGGGCCCTTTTTGAGATACGAGAACCCTGATAGTTGGACTGTAGTAACACATGTTGGGGCTCCTGTAGCTTGGGGGCCCTGTATCATTGACACGACTGATACGGCGGTAACTGCGCCCCTGGAGCATCATAAACTGAATCCTCACTAACATCTTCAAGGATCATTGATTCAGATATGATTGTTTTGGGCTACGTTACTTTCCTTCAGTTGGAAAAGGCGTATATTAAATGAATTACCAAGGAGAATTTACTTTTATTGAAGAACAAAGGAAGCTTTATCTTAGTTTTCTGACATTTTTATTTTTTCTTCCGATAATTACAGAAGCTGTTAAAGCTTTACTATGGTGATTGCTGTTAAGGCGACTTCCGGGAGCTTGAACTGAACGCGGTGCATATTTCCGGACACAAAAATGCCTCTATTTTCTTGAAAATTTGTAACACAAAACATTTGTTTAAAATATAGCGATTTTAAAATTTCAAAATATTCCACAAATAGTTAATATTTCCTTTTAACATGTAAAAGTCTAGCTCATTTAGCATAACGGTTTAGGAGAAAAAAATGGGAAACACATTTTATACCAGAAAAAAATACACGAACTCAAACAAAAATGAGAAACATGATAAAATAAATTATTCTCTACAGGATAGTGTGTGTGTGTGAATCCAGAGTATAATATTAATATTTGAGTACTTTAATATTTGAACAAATATTCCAAATTCTGCTCCTATTCTGTAACATTAACCGAAAACTGCCTTAAATATTTAGCCACTAAACATTTAATATCCATTTTCTTTTTACATTCGTAGTCTATAAATTAGTTCATAAAATGGCTAGACAGGTTGGCAGAATTTATTTCGTTAATTATATCCTAAAAATCATAAATTCACAATTATTTTTATAGAATAATTAAATGCATTTGTATTAAAATAAAAATTCTCCTGACATTTATATAATTTTCTCATTACAAGGAGAGAAAAAAATCCCAAACTACAATTAGTTCACACGAGAATATAACTGGGAACCACAAAACAAATGTAATTTTTACAACAAAAAATGAAGAGAAAAAATAAAAAGAACAGGAAAAAAAAAAAAAAGGACTCATATCTTTTTAACATAAAAATATTATTTAAAAAAAAAGGGTGTTTTTTATACTTTTGCGTTCACATTTTTTTCTTTTTTGCAATATACTGATGTAAGAATACACATAATTTGTTACGAAAACACCATCTGTCTTCAGACCTACGCGATAGATGACTAGAAATATTTACGTATTTATGTATACGGTTGGTTTCAGGCTGTATTTTTGATTTTAGAAAGTATATAATACGTATTTTTTACATTATGTACATCGAATATATACATCGATAGAATATTTGAGAGGCTTTATAAGCAAAACCTATCAAATGCAATTGAATTCGCTCTTTGAATCTTCAAGAAAACCATTGGCGACGGTCAGTTTAATTTTGAACCACAGTCAAATACCGAGGATGACATCTGAGCTGGCACTCCACTCCCTCCCAGCTTCCACATCCCGTCAGGTCTTGGAGTCTCGACACATTGAGCATGCATTGGTCTCTTTATAAGATAGCACAGGAGCTCGAACACAAGACACGAAAACGCTGGCCACGAGTTCGCGACCCTGACCCCTCAGCTACCGCGACCACATCGTTGAATCTAGGAGACTATAGAACCTTTTAATACTCAAGAGAAAAAAAAGTCGTTAATTTTTAAGGAAAATTCTAAGAATAAAGAAAAGCTTTTTTTTCGTGACGATAGCAACTTTATGACACTGTACGTTTGAAATTAAAATGGCCTAAAAGAAATTTGCATTTACAAAATGACTAATTACGGTAATGCTAGGTCAAGGTCATGTACAAAAAATTTCGCTTCAAACAAGCAACACATGATGTAAACAAGAAGTGTCACATCAAAGCGGCAGCAAGTGCATGTCCCCTAACGCCGCCAAATGACAGAAGTTTTGATCGATGCGTCTCGATCTATAAGAGGAACATACATGTATGCATAAAAAAAAAGATTCCTTTCTGAATAAAAGGACATTTTTAAACTACGTGGAAAAGAGTAGTTTTTTTGTTCTTTATTATTTCGGGTTCGCCCAATACAGTCATAAGAGCTATAAAAAGGGTTGGGAAGAGAAAAATAGTAAATAAATCGGCAAAAAGAAAAGGCCTGGAAGCGAACCAAGCACAGCACGTCAACGGGTATAAAAGGTGGGTTCTCGGTAAAAAGGCATTTCTGTACATATATACCTGCCAACTTCCGTAAAAACCAAGGGACATCGGTTCGTTGAGCACAGTTCCGAAAATCGCAAATATACTTTGCATTTTCGATGTCAACACTCATTCCGACTGATGCCGAAGTTTCGTTTTCGGAGTAGTTTATATTTAGCGAAAGAGAGGATCGACGGCTGGTTTTCCTAGAAGTAATGGCTTTTCTAAAAGTGAACTTTTACGGATCGATAGTTGGAAACTGAATGGAGAAGAGAGCTTTAAATAGGTTTTTAACTATTTTTAATAGAGTTTGTGAGAATTGAAAATCCGTTAAAACGTTAAAAAGAACAATAGTGTTTCATTGACGAAATAAATGTATTTGAAAAGGATTATTTTTCGTTCCAAGGTAGACTATATCAGAGTTTTTTTTTTATCTCTTACATTTTTACTCCTGTATGTTTCAGCTCTTCCATAAATTATATTATAGAATCTTTATATTCCTATGTTATAATTAGTCTGAAAACACCAAGAAAGAAATCCTACAAATTTTTCGTTTCCACACATATAAATATATTTAACAGCCGAATTCACAACAATTATTAAGAAAAGCATATGTTAGTAATGATTATATAAAAGCTTAAAAGATAATTATGATTTAGATATAGAATTTACCTGGTGCGCAAACAAGTCACAAAAAGTTTTCTTCATAAATTTAATGAGACATTGACATTTTAATTTTAGTAGTTTATGAGACTTTCAAATTTTTAAGATTCTATTATATTCTGCTTTATTATTAATTGTTTTTTTGCATATCGATGAGACTGATATTAACAGAAAGAAAAACAATATTTCTATTTATAATTTTTAATAAAATGTTGCGTACGCGCGTGATTCGTATACTTCTATTCAAGAGCTTCTGAATATAAAAGTAATTTTAAATAAAAAATCCTTTTCATGTATAATTGACAAAAAAAAGGGGGGGATATTCAAATGTTTAAATACTAACAATAGGAAATTTATTTAATCGATCATATTCGGAAAATTAGTTTAATCTTAAAAGTTGAATGCACCCGTAATCTCACGGCTGCTGAAACGAATTGAAGGATTAAATATTGAATACATTTTCAGGGAAATTTAGATACAAATGTCTTTTTTGAAATTTATTTGATTTTATCCAGCCGACTCGGAAAGGATTTTGTAAAAGTGAAATGCAAGCGAAAGATGATTATTACTAAGCTGATTTCTTACTTTCTAAACCTATATACAATGACATTCAATTGGTTTAAAAAGCACATTATTATTACACACAATAAACGTAGATAGTACTTAGGGATTAGTCACATCACTGCAGAGGCCTTTCAACTTAAATGCACGCATAATTTACTTTTACATTCATTTAGAGATGTGTTTTAAGCATTCCGTATGTAATAAAAGAGGTATAATTATTCACGAATAAAAGCACCATTTGATTTATGAAATATTCATGAAGAGGGTTAAAGAATTTAAGCCATAAAACAAAAGAAAAGTAAATGAATCTTTCTCTAACAAGCAACGATTCGTTTCAGAAAGTATAACACAAAGACGATAGTTCTTTCAGAAGAAGAGATTTAAAATTAGACACGGTACAAGAAAAATGTACTCCTTAACGATCTTATTCAATCACGCAGACAGCTGCGACAGCAAACGCACGTTCATAAAGTGTCCAAGGAGAAGAAAAAAATTGCAACTAACTAGAAATAGATTTTAAGAGTCAAAATTAGATTATATATTAAAGAACGACATTAAGAGTTTTTCCCTTCGAAAATAAAAACGCAGTCTTCAAAACCATGATATAGCAGACGAGGATGAAAATTTAGTGTAAAATTAAACTGATATGGAAAGTGGCGGAAAAAAAAAGGAATTTTCCTCTACTAAAAATTAGATAAATTACTTCATTACTTACTTTGATTGTTATATAAATTGTTAAATCCTTAAGAATGATTTAGTAATTACATAAACGTAATATTTAAGATAATAACGGGTCGAAGTTATTCCATGTAACTGAGATATTTTCTTTACCAAAATAACGAAACATACAACTTTCAATCTTTGTCATTTTAGATATATATTTATTTAACAATAGTATTTATTCTATCGTTAAAAGAAATTCAACATTCTTTCCATATAAAGTTAAACCAATCGGACAAAAGACATTTAATGTCCCAGAAAATATTGAGCGAGCCCCAAGAAGACCGTTATTAAACAACACACACACACACACACAGAGATTATTATTACAATATTATATAATTATTCTATTTATTTGATTATTGTCTTTAGTATTAATGGAGACTTATCATTACTTTCTTTTATTTTTTCTTCATCTCAAAGCAGCATTAGTTTGGAGAACTACAAAGAAACCATCAAAACTTTCCGTCGATTACAAATAAAGAGAATTCTGGATTAAAAGACATCATACCCGACAAATAATCTTCATTTAAACCGATTAAACGCTTTACATAATACGTAAAATCACGATGTCAAAAATACTGCGAAAAAAAAAAAGTTGAAGAGGGTACGAAGCAAACCAAGCGGAACAACAACAATTTGTTCTCACAGCTTTTCCAACAAACATACGTAAATCTCCACGAGAGATTGAAACTTTCTTTCAGTTTTTTCCAAATCATCTTAACCTTCAAACAAGTCTCATTAGGGATTGTCGGAACAGCAACTTTACCTGAAAGGAGCCACATAAGGAAAGGTAAATTTTGTGGATGGTACGACACGGCGTTTCCGTTCAAACGAGTTTGGGGATTCGCGCTCTACTGGTTTTACAATTACAAAACCTGCGATGAAATAATCACAATGGCGGTTAATGACTTTCTGGTGGTGTGTCCTTGCGTTGTTTTGCACTTATCGTCTATATCTGTATCACTTACAGTTCGTTCAACTGCAGGCGGTAAAGCAAAGACGGTCAATACAAACATGCCAGACAGATGGTGCCATTAGCACTGAAAAAGGGATTCATGAATATTCCATAGATGAGAAAAAAGAGTTAAATTTTATTACACTTTTCAGTTAATATATTCATGTCTTTTTTAATTCTACTTCTAGTTATAGTTCGTGGAGTGATAACTAATCCATAATGTGTTGCAGGTAAGACACTACGCCACTAAGCTAGTTTAAAAAAATGAAAAGAAAAAGGAAGATTTCCTTACGTTTCACGCAATTAATGTAGATCATAGAATCATCTGAAGCTTAGTGAGATATCATAAGTTAAAATTAAAACATTTTGGGCTAGCTTTTAAAATAATATGTGTTGTTAATTATAACTTTAAACCACCTTAAAACTTCAGTTTACGTATATTTTATCTCTCTCTCTCTCTCATCATTATAAACAATACATCTTGGTGTAGCTTTTGGCACATATAGTAGTTCTATGACTTCAACTAAAACTGATATTAACAAATTGACAGTTATTGAAGCAAAATTTCTGTAAACAAATCGAAACTTCAAAAAACACCTGAGGTTTATGTCATTTAAAATTTTATGTATATATATAATCAATCATCAAAAAACTATCCGAAATACTTTAAAAAACAAATGCAATAAAAGATTCATTGCAAGTTTTGTCTTAAAATTACTTACTTAGCATCTTGCAAAGATCTGAAATAATTTAACTCGGAGCAACTGAAACTATTTCTATTTTGTATATCTCTTACTTAGCTTCTAAGCAAATACTCACAGTCATTGTCGTTTATATTTAATCCTTCATCAAAATTATCAAATAAACGTATATCAATCGACAATACTGAAACAGAGTTTGACCGCACACTGAATTAGACTTCTTAATGGCCCATTTCTTCAGATACCCATGCATTTAAAGCCACGTGAAATAATTGCAATTCAAAACAGTAATTTTAATCCTGCACGTTAATTGTTGCTTACGTGTTGACATTAATTGCAATAAAAGATAAACAAATATCATTATTTGAGAGCAATATCAGCAATCGTCAAAGACATTTTGTACGGTCCGCAGTAGAGAAAGGATGTCCGTAGGAGATGACACACCATGACATCAAACCTAATGACGCTTTTACACATCCCACACAGATTATAAGGAGCGGGAAGGGAGACGGTAAGAATGGAAACAACGGAAACTAAATATTATTGATGCATCATTCGATAAGAACATCAATTGATGAATATTTGTTCACGAAGAACGTTTTTTGTTGGAAGAAAAATATTTTTTATTGTGTATAAATTAGATGAAAAATACGAATAGGCACGTTGAAAGTAAGTATACTATGATTTAATACTTTAAAGTGTATTTCTGAACATATCTGATTTTTTGTCATTCATATATTTGTCTCATATTTTGTAACCAAAAATCGTACTTACATGAAAATTATTTCAATATTAAATACTTATTTACAAGCAAACTAAGAACTTAAAAAAATGAAACTGTGTTTTCAAAAAAATTTGCAAGAAATTGAATAGCGGGCTATTATTTAATTTGTTAATATTAACTATAAAATATTTTTTTTACAGACGTATGTCTTAGAATAGAATGGCTCGATGTAAAAAAAATATAAAATAATTAAATTTGAATTATTTAAATGCGAAAATTTTATTATTATACAATAATGTAAGTACCTCACAAACTTAAGTATATTTGAAATTAATAAAACTGCATTTTTAATCAGTTTAGCGTCTCTTTAACTCTTGAGGTATCACATTATTTTATGCGCTTAAAATACTTTCCCCTTCAAACATAAATTAAAAAGGTTTTTATAATTTTAAAATTTTCTTTACCATTGTGACATTTAATAAATTTAAATACAAATTTTAATAAAATATAATGAAAATTCCCTTTTAAATTTTCGACATTGTTGTCATCAGTGCCCGGAAAAAACTCGGAATATATTTCCAAGGAAAACCTTCGAATTTATTTTCCTGGAGATAGCTTCGAATATGTTTCCTGAAATTTGACGTGTTTTATCGAATTTCTCGAAATCCAATATCTTTTTTTAATACACACATTCCTCGCTGCTGCAAAAGTAAATGTAACCGTCTGGAAACAAACAATATTAATTTAAACCCCGAATTTCTCTCTATTTGAGATGTACAATTTCCCAGAATATTCCTTTCACGTATGAATGTAATGCTGTAGGACAGGAAAAGTTCTACTTGTAAATGGGAGGTAATGGGAGAAAGGTATTATTTTGTTTTTTCCTTTCACACGTTGTTAGATAGATGAAACACATTTTCTCTCAGCCATTCTCGAGAGAAAAGGTTTCTTGTTCCCAAAGACATCTAATTGCATTCGAAGCTTTATTTTTTCCAATGCATGGGAGGAAACATTGTTATAAGATGAAAAGATTAATTGCTGACTTATACTTGCATTACATTTTGAATATTTATTTTTCTTTCTGTTCTTTAAGATATTAAGATACTATGTCTTAAATTAATGTTAATTCAGTTTTCATCACATACCGAATTTCAGCTCAAACATTCCAGTTGATAAAGAAAGTCCGAAGAAAAAAAAATTTTTTTTTTCTTTCTCCAGAAGTAAAAATTGTAAATGGAAGAGCAATTTTGTTCCAACAAATATGAAGGAAAACTAAAACATTTATATACTAATCTTTTAAAATGTATAAAATTAAATTTCATTGCCATTGCAAAAATGAATAATCTTATAAAACACGTTTTTCACTAAAAGTGCTTTTAATGTAATATATTATTATTTATAGATTAATTTAGTGAAGATTTAAAAAAAAAAAAAAACTTCTGAGTAGAAAGAAAAATCTTGAATATATAAAGTAATAACACAGGAATTGAGCATAAATTGAAATTTTTCATTACAATCAAAATTTAAAATTACGGTGTTAACAAATCAATTCAATTATATATTACAGAAAATAATAACGCCTTAATTTTTTTTAGGAAAAAAAGAAGGGAAAAAAAAATACTTTTATCGATTCGCGAATGAAATTAAATACCAAAGCTTCTTCAAATTACAAACCCAGTCTAACCACGAAAAGCAGGGATTCTAAGAATTTCTCACAATAAAAAGAAAGAAAAAGAAACACACTTCTTTCAAGCATTTTCACGTTTCATCTTTTTAAGAGTCATCGTTACAAATATTTTAGTGCTACGCAAACATCGTAAATTCGCAACATAACAAAAATGTTTCAGAAATTATTTTTTCTCTTTTACGAGAGAGAATCAACCGCAATACTACAATATCATTTGTGCGGTGTATTATATAGAATTCATTTTAAAAAATGTTTGCTGTGTTAGAGAACAGTCGCTGAAGTTTTCACTGTAAAAACTCTCGGATTAAAAAAAAAATTACTACATAACTACCAGGAATATCTGCAGTCCAAATGAAACTTTTTCTTATCACAAAGCAAGAATTGCCACTGAAGTTCTGTGAATGCTGCAGAGTGATGGACAAATCGAAGCTACAAATGACTTACCATGACACTTCAAAGAGATTCTTTTTCCCTCAACGTTTTCTCTTCCACTCAGTCTTTCATAGCTATCATCTGACCTTCGTCAATAGAAAATGCAGTACTAAACAAAATCAATCAATCCATTTATTCATTTACTTAACATCAGCATATAACTACAAGCTAGAACAGACAATTGGCAATTGATCGTCTAGGACAAAATGAATCCTTACTTCGTCTGCTCAATGATAATTTCTTCACGGGTAGATATACAGAAAATTAATAATAGATAGTTTTTATTTTTACGGTTGAAACAAATGGGGAAATTCATTTAACAGTACAATATATAACAAAAAACTAAATCAATAACATAATAATTCGTGCTTATCGAAAATCGGACAATAGAATCTTTGGATATTACGTAGCATCAAAAGAGTCGAGAGGTAAACTGGTCGTGGTTGATCTATATAAAGATCTTCATTCTTCTCTACCCCTGAACGAAAACCTTAATAGTTTGTTTTAAAATATTTAGAGTTAGGAGTTACATGTCTTCTCCATAGGAACTCCGTATATAGCTTCTACGTATTCTATATAAATCCCATAATTTTAAAAAGAGGTAAAATACGACAAGAGTTCTTTTCATTCTCCTAACTTTTACATTACTACTGAGGATGGCTTTAATATACATTTTACTCGTGGGTTGAGAAATCTCTTTACCCTTTCGAGATATGGAAAGAAAAAACCCCTACTTTTTTTTCCTCAAAGGAAATTTTAGATCCCAAAAATTTAAAAAGGTTTACATAATTTTCCTTTTAAAAAAACAGATTTTGCAAAAATAGTATTTTAAAGAATGAAAAAAAAGAAAATCAAAAAAAAACTATTGTACAGAAAAATTTATTAAATAGACTGCTTAAGAGTGAAAAGTAAAAAAAAAACATAAGTCATTAGAGATAAAATTATTACAAGTCCTAAGCAATACTGTAGCAACAATTCTTACTTAAAATAAATATTTCTTTGGTTGCTTATTTGTTGTGCATTACATCTTTTTTATATAAAATATTATTTTTTAAAAAATAGTTTCTTTTCAGCAATAGTGCAAAATTCAACCATAATGGCAAACATGCACGAAGAATAATATTCAACGGAAATTAGATCATCTTCAATTTATAGTACTTAATTGTGAACGTTATCAAAAATCGGAACCGGGTCTACTAAATCCGAACCCAACTGAGATGTATTAAGTGTTTTAGACTCCGAATAACCGCAAGAATAGCCTCAGGTATGAAAAACATTTTTTTTCTGTGTATCTCTATTCAAGGTTAGAAAACGAGTTGCAGGCTGTCAGTTTTTTTCTTTCCTTCTTTGGATTTCGAAGAAAGGTCTTTGAACTCAACGTAACAGTGACCAGTAGTCAAAAAGATCTCGAAACGGTCGGCGAGGAAATTTGTAACGACCTGGAACAACCACAATGTTTCGTTTCCCCCACCCCTTCTTTTCATCCTGTTTGGTTCACTTGCATTCTTTATAGATAAAAAAAATTAAAATTCCTCCTCAGAGCTTAAAACTTTCGGTTTTATTTTTAAATAAAAAGGATAAATAGAAAAGGGAACATGTTCGTAAAAAATATTTAAGAAGTTTAATATCGGTCTTAAAAAGGAAAATGCTAATTCTGGAAATTATATAATTGGGATGTTAATGATATATGTATACATATATGCATATAAAATCAGTATCAAACCTGAATGTTAAGTACAACAATTTTGGGAAGATGGATGCAACTTTAATAATGTAGACATTGCTTTAAAAGTTATTCAAGAAATTTTAAACTTAAAAAATAATAATAACAGGGAAAAGATAAACTGCATCATAATTCCCTCAAATAGATTTACTTGGTTTGATGTTCAGACTCATAGCTTCAAAGATACTTTGAGAATTGCATTAGCAATCTTTACTTTCCTCATGTTCATGTACTGTTCATGGATGGGGAAAAGTTGCAGCCTCTGTTAGTCATAGGACTAGAGCACCTAAAGGTAGGTAGAGGACCGACTTAGCTCTAGGTCTAGGCTTTCTGAAAGTGTACGACTTCATGGACCTGGTCTAGCACTGCTGACCAATGGGGGCGTGCAACAACAACAACAACTTTCCTCATTCTAGTTGCTAGGTTTGCTTTCGTTAATTATACAAATGTTTGTCTTTTCATCGTAAATGTAACATTTTCTTTAAAAACCTCTGAAAAGTAGTTAAACTAAGCATTATAGGCAGTATTGTTAAACAAAACAACAACAAAAAAAACCATTATAAGGTTTGATATTAATATCAAATGCCTAAATACTTTTAGAGGTAGAAAGTAAGTTGATAAAAGATAGATTAAATGCAACGATTGTATATAAATATATTTAATAATATTGAACAAATGCATTTAAATATGTGAAGAAGACATTGAGAAACACACTCTACATTTATTACAATAACTACATGACATTTAAATTTGAATTACATTTATGTCCCCACAAGCAATTTTAAATTTCTTCATACAAATACAATTCTAAAAACAGTTTTAGAAGTGATTTTTTTAAATGAACAATTTAGATAAATTGTGAAAAGAAAGGAAGGAGAAGCAAATTTTTTAGCCTATCAGTGGGGAAAGGGCACAATCGCACCAAATCGAAGCAAATTCCTTACTTTCAACAACCATCTTTTATTTAAAACACACACATTTCTGTTTCTCCAGCTGTGTCTTGGGAAAAAATCAACACGGCTCACACTCTTTAATGTGTGTAACTTCCTTCAAAGCTCTGCTGGGATAACCAAAATACATCACTAAACTCGTTCATCTCAAAGCAAAAGTAGAATGAAAAAAACCAATCTACAAGAACGTTTTGCCAAGACTTTCGAAAACAAATACCAGATCTTCAAAGTCTGTTCTGGGCATATGGTTTGAGCGAACTTACGCATCAGTAGCCAAAGCAAGAACCGACGGGTTCACAAGCCTCAAAGGCAAACACATCGAGAATCTTTCATTATAGACTTCAATGGACAAGAATGTTTCTTCCGTCTTCCAGGAACTTCTCAATTTATCAATTCCCTTAAGAGAACCGGCGCGCGACAATGATAAGTGAATAACTAGATGAGACAGAGGAGACTGAGTAATAAATCTCAAGCAGGGATTCATTACCTTGGAGGGCTGCTTCAGAGAGACAAGGGAAGAAATATTATGAAATATCCATTAATGGAGTCTAGATTAATGTTTAAGTTTAATCAATAGCTCCCAGTGGAATACTGCCTTTGATGTCCGGATAAAGGGTATAAAAAATACTTCTGTATTAGTACATTTGTCACGAAGAGAGATTAGAGGAGCTGTCCCCCCCCCTTAAAATTGATTAAGTAATATGCATTTTTTAATTCACATGTATGGAATAATCCTCTAATGATTTAAAAAAAATAATTCCACACCAAAGATGACAAATAAAACTCTTTCAGTATAGCTATTTTTGACGAAACAAGTAATGTATAAAAAAATTTTAAGTCAATTCCCACTTAGATCAACAAAGAAAATTTTTTATTTTAGTTACTTTTTATTAAATACGTAGTCACAATTAGTATAGATATGTATACTCATCTGACAGAATCACAATATTAAATGGCAAAATAGAAAGCGATTTTCCTTGCAGTTTTCCATTTTCCTTTCTATATAGGGTGTTGGACAATTATTTTTGTTTTTTACTCTTAATTCATTAATTAAATATAATTATTCCAATAAAATAGTATAGTAAAAAGAAATCACATTCTCAGAAATTAGGCCATCCCAGATGGAATTCGAACCCATGATCTTTGTATTGGATGTCCAACGTGCAATCCATTGCGCTACAGGGACACAAAGAGAGATTTTCCTTTTTATATATCGTGTATGACTATTGTTTTTGTTTGTTACTATTTATTCATTATTTAAATTTAATTAATGAATTAATATTTGAAAAACCTGTATTAACATCAAATGCCATCCACTACAAGTTTAAAAAAATGTATATGAACTTGAGTGGATGAATAAAACGTATTTTATCAACGATTGAAAATTTGAACAAGATATATATGTATATAAATAAATATATATAGAGAGAGTGCGAACTAATAGTAGGAATTGAAAAAGGTGAAGAAGTAAAATGTTTTAAAAGCTGAAATTTAATAATTTTATTAATTTATTTTAGTGATTGTCTCTATTTTATTTTTAAACTTTAATTGCTTCATCTTTCGTGCTTATTTTATGTTTTTTATATTAAATCAATTACTTCATAGTATATTTGGATATTTTTCTAATCGTATTTATTAGAAACACAAGTAATTAATTATTTTATACGACATTCTCCATAACTTATTAATATCATATTTAACAAACAAAATCTGTAACAACAGATCTGCCGTGTTTGTCTTTTATAAAATTTAGTTACGATTATACATAAGAAATCGAGAACTCAAGCTCTCTATATCAGATTTAAATTAAATTAATTAATTTGTTATAGAGCAAGATTCTTTTCATTTTTTAAATAAATAAATAAATTTCCAATGAAAATTATCTAACATTACTCAATATTTAGTTACACACACAAACACAACAGTGAATCCACTTATGCCATTTCATCAAATATTGAGACTGATAATTAATTCTTTTCGAAATACTTTCTCAAATTTATTTAATTTTAATTCATATAAACAATTATTGAATCATAGATTTTTTTTAAAGTCATTATATCAATCTTTGCTCGTAAAAAAGTTCTCACTTCACGAATTTTTGTCCAATCCATGATTTTGGATTTAAAATACATCCCAATTAAATTTCCATAAATGAAATCCAAACTAAAAATATTTTTGTTTCTTACACTGTTTTCCAACATAAAAAGCAGTCATTTCCACAGAAGATTAATTAAAAACAACGGAAAAATTATCGTTTACTTGCTTATAAAAATTCATTGAAAATAAAAAAAATCACTTTCAAAAGATAAATATAATGATAATGCGTTTTCGAATATAAAAAAATGAATATTAGTCTAAACATCAGCTTAATCTCCCCGAATCAAAATAAGTCTTGTGAGAATATTCTTAGAAATTTTACATCAGAAACATTATGCATTTTTATTTAAAAATTAATTATTGTAATACACTGATTATTACTGTATTGTTACATAACGTGTCATTTTTTCTTTTAATTTGAAACACAACACACACATATTAAATTTTTTCTAAAAAAAAAATTTTAATTTTTCTACGAAAAAAAAAATTTAAAAATTTAAATGTTGAAAATTTTGAAAAAGAGAGGAATTTTTATCTAATATCTAAAGCACGTCACAAACTAATTTTTACATAAGATACAAACTCAACGCGATACAATCTCAAAATTCTCGTCTTTTTAACATCGTGTGATGATCAAATCAAAGTATCAAAATTTAATCAAAAAGGAGAGACATAAATAAATGACATTGAAATTTATGTACCTGTTCGTATTGCAAACTTTACATACCGATTTCAATACAATTTCCCTTTCAAAAGAGCAATCAAGTTTGCAACCCACATCTTAAGTTACAAGAGCATTCAATGAATACAAAATAGAAAAGAAATTCATTTTTTTAAAAAAATATCCAGGAATTAAAACAAATTGCAGATTCAACGAACAGGAAAGCATCAAAAAACCGCAATATACATGACGTCATTTTACCGTTTTACCAAAACCCCTACAGTTCGTAGAAACGTAAAAACCTTAACCAAACGGAGGAGGAGGTTTAGAGTTAATCATTGAATCATTTCTTGTCATCTAAATGAATGAAAAAGCCGCAACTATTCCAAGAGACAAGGATATAATGTGAAAATCTTGGCTCTTTTTTCCTGGTATAATTGGTTTCGTTCTCTCTATAAACAAACGCTGTAACTGGTTCTTTTTTAAAAATCAAGGTTGAATATCTAAAATTCGAGGAATTTCAGATACAATTATTTAAACGAATTGTTTCAAATAGAATTACTTGAATCACACACAAAAACAAGAACTTGCGCCAAACATACAAATTAGTAATATATATATATTTCGTTTTACACAGAAGGAAAATGAAAAAACACGTTTAGTGATTTGAAGAGTTACTAAATTAAAATTATGCTTCAAGTTAGTGAAACAAATCTTTAAATAATTATTAATGTATAAAAGACCTAGAGTAATTAAATCTACAAAACATATTTAATTTTATGCATATATCGATTATAAACACATTCTTACAAATTAATTGTGCAACAGTTCTATGTTCAACACATAATCAATTAAAAAAAGAAGCTGATTTTTTCACCAACGTTTCACCTGATTTTTACACCAATCATTTTACGCTTGCTTTATCGTAGAAGTCATGCGTAAAATGTATTGTGTATTTAAACTTATGCGGAAGAATCGAACAAGAGTATTTCATCTATTTGAATGTATTTGCATAACATTCAAATAGATGCGCATAATTTCCATTGAAATTCCCATACATATATATGAAAACGGATTCTTTTTATGTCTTTCGGGAACCAATTTTCAATTTTGTCTTTTACCTTATAACAATTTTTTTCGTTATTTATTGGAAATCCGTGTCCTAGTTCCTAGCATTTTAGATCACTCGGTTCCTACACAAGTCACACACACGCGCGTTTTAACAATAGGGAGAAAAGCAAACAAAAATACCATAAAACAATGGGAAAGAATTGAAGAACTCTTCCTGCTTCTTTAGAATTCACTCGAGTAATATGGCAACATGTCAACTTATGATGGAAATTGGTGGGTGTAACGCAAATCGCGATTCAATTGGACGTAAAAGTTGTGTAGGAAAACTCCTAAATTTTGTGGCACATATTTTGAGAATGCTCTTTGTAGTTGATTTGAAAAATAATATTAGCCATATTTAGAGTGAAATAATTCAACATTACAAAAAATAGTTTCCTATTTGTAAATAAAAATAAATTATATGAAAAAAAATCATAGGAAACATACATTTTACAGTGTTTATTGAAAAATGCGCCGTTGTTTCATTCCTTTCAAAATTGTCAAAGGCCCGCCCTTGGTCAATTTGCTGAAGTGAGCGATGAATGATTGCATCGATTTTCTTCACCTCCAAACATATTGAATTTTGTATAAATATTTACATATCGTTATCGAAGAACAAGCTAGTCAATGTTTATGCTGATTAATCAATCGATGAAAAAAGCAATCTACCACAAACAACTAGCGAATGCAATACAGAAAAAAAGAAAGAGGTTATTAACATTTCTCTATGCAACTATGATTAATAAAGAAAATTGAATATAATATTCAGAATATACCCATTATAAAAAATATCTATAAGCATACCTCAAAAAGATAAGAATAATTACTTATAGAAACTATATTATGATTTACATTTTTTCTTCACTACGTTTATAAAACCGGCAAGTTCCAAGAACATTTGAAAAAAACATGCAGCCGAAATCATAAAACTATGTTAAACATCGTAATTTTCATGAAAATTTTGAAATTTTCTGTCTGGCGCTATTTTTTAAGTTCTGTAATCGTATGAAAGGAAGAATAATAGCTTTTGCAAATAGAGATATACAGACATATTAGCTTTATTAAACGTCAAACAAAAATGACCACACAAAAAAGGCGTTTTCTCAGAATCAAAGAATGATAATTTTACGATGCAAAACAAAATCTATATTCAGGCAATTATATGCAAGCGGAAATGTAAATTTAAACATAATATGAAGAGAATTTAAACATATATCATTTTATTAAGCATGTATAGTTTAGTCAATAGACTGGAAAAAATGAAAAAGGGAGCGATTTTGCATATTCAAATAAATGGAAAAAGTAAAAGATATAAGTAATTGTAATAAGATTTTCATCCGAAAACGGTTAAACACATTCCTAACGCATTGAAAATAATTTATTCATATATTTTCACTTAAAGCTACGAGTAAATTATATTTCAACGATTCAGTTTCAGAGAAATGTAATACTGAATTCTGAAACTATACAACTACTAATACAAACTAAAATTTATTTAAAGCCGTAATCTATTTCAACATTGATAGCATTAAGCTTCAACTACAACGTGTTTCCTTTATTCATAAACATTTCCAAGAATGCAGAATACAGACAGTAAAATTCCGAGGTAGAACCAAACTATCTTACCAAATTACCAAGCAAAATTAATTAGCAATTTTTTACAATTTTATTTAAAGAATAGTTAGATATACTGACTACATCATTATCGCTGGGTTTGCTAACACTGATTAAAAATAAAAATAATTTACGAGGTCGTTAAGTAGAATCGGCAAGGAACTGATAGCGTCAGAAAGTGCAAGGCGATAATAACCGTGGCAGAGTTTTTATCAATGAACGTAACCCTTTTTTTGCCAGTTAATAAAATAAATAAATAAAAGATGAGCCACGAAGAATACGGTCGCCTCTTAACAATTTTCATCAGTTGCAACTGGTCGTCAATTTCATCACGGTTTCATCTCGCCTGGCATTGAACTCGTTTACGACGGTGACGTCAAATGATGCAAAAATGGCCGTCATTCTGCATGATTGACCCAATGCTAGCATTTATTACACTTGTTTATTCATAGTGAAAAAGATTTTTTAAAAAAAGAATATATTCTTATGGTTAATATTTGATTACCACAACGAGGATGTGAAAAATTCTTTTGAAAGGGGCAAGAGTCCATAAGTCAATGTTTAAGTTCTAAGTGTGTATCAATTATATATATATATATATATAAGTATGGAATGAAATCAGAATTATATCATAATCAGACGGAGCAACATTTCAAAATGTGTGTATATCCATACATAAAATAATAAACTATTTTTAATGAAGCGGGAAAATATGGGCCAAATTAAATTTTCAATTAAAAATCTGTCACTAATGTAATAATAATTATTTTATTGATTAAGGACACTTTTTCGAAAATTAATTATGTATACGGCAAAGAAATCATCCTGCTTAAAAATATAATTTTAACAACATAATTAATATAATAATTCTTACATTTATTTTTACATAATACGAATTCAGGCATTACGAAACCGGTTTTTTCAAAAAGAAAAAAACTTATTATATTCCGGGAACAGACAAAAATTTATTTAATAAATATACCAAGGTTTCTAGAATATAAATAGTACCGGTATGAAAATTCTTGATATTTCATTGAGAAACGTATGCTAGCTCAACTTTAATGTTATGAAAATCGTTTGAGCAAATAATATTGAAAAAAATATACGCCTTTATGCATTTTTTCTATTTCTGACAACAGCAAATGGTTATAATTAAAAAAAATGCTTAGCCTAAATTTTTATAATTAATTGAAGTCGATAAAATATAATATGATTGTTAAAAATTGGTATCAACGATTTATAACTAATAATTAACAGAATTATTATTTTCGAAATAATAATTAAAATTGCTTGCAACGTTACAAATAATTGGTCCGAAAACTATTTGAGTCATTTCAGTTCATTGCTTCGTTCAGATTTTTTTCGTATGTTCTAAACTTTTCTGTTATATATGTATATTAAAATAATAATAATAATTCAAAGTTTATCGTCGTATTTTAATAAAAAGTAAACATTTTATTAAATTTATTTTAAATACTGAGAATTAAAATGATTTGCATTTTAATTTTAGTATGGTAACATCAATTTTCTCGTTTTAAATTAGAGTTAAATTTAAGTTCACAAATTATTTTGCATAGCTAATACTTATATTTTTTAAAAAAATGTTGGAACAAAAGACCTGCTTTCTCGTATTAACCAGATATTATATATATATATATATATAATGTAATACACTAAATTAAAAACTTATAATTGAGATTTTTCAATAAAAGTAAATTTTGCATGCTTTTTCAAGTTATTATTTAATAGTTTCAACTAATCTATTTCAAAAATTAATAAGCAAGACCACTATTCCATCAGAACAAATTTTTGGAATTAAAGTAAGAAAAATGTAGCAACTTTCCAATAAAATATACATTTTATTAAACCGAGAAATACTTTTCATGCAAGTAAAAGTTGCGATTAAGTATATCAAAAGACACACACACACAAAATTGAACCTTATCGTGAAAGTAGAAATAATCCAAGAACTTTAGGAGATGTCCAAAAACAATTTCATCGTTATACATTATGTATTCACACAATAATAATTTCCCGGGAAAAATCCAAAGTTATCTTAGTTTTCGCTAATTTCGTTTCCTTGCGTGTCCAGGAAACAGTTTTCCAGTTATAGCTAGCTATTTTTACTCTTGAAGGAGTAACCATTCAGAGTCGTTGCTATGGAAACCAGATTAACCAATGAAAAGAAGCAGCGAAAAAATTGACGTTTAGTTCGACACTTAGGTTTCGGGCACCGCTAACTTAGTTTCATAATCGTAAAAAGGCGACTTTTTAAAAATATTCGTACTTTAAAATTCAGATGAAAGTTTGTTTTAACACTAGTTTAGGAGCTCAATAGTAAACTAACAGTTTCTTCGCGCTCGTAATAATATATAATTATTAAACACATTTCGTTTATTGACCTAATTAAATTCCTAAAAATATTTATTCAGCAACAGAATTTTGCAACGTATTTATAACTTGTGATTCTTTTTAAAGGGTAACAATTATTTAAAACTACTCCGAAATAATTCTAACTAAAACTTTTAAAACATGAAAAAAAAATGTACATTTATTTTAATTTGAATTAGTTTTATTTTATTAAACATGGAACCAAGGAACGCAAAAAAATACATATTAATGAACAATCAATATTTCAAATTAATGCGATGTCTTTGAAAACTGTTCTTGGTTTGAAAGAATATATTCAGCATTAAGTCCGGCATTTAAAATATTGTTCTAAATCCTACAAACGCAATATCTTCATTGAGTTCAGGAATATATGAGAAACAACAAGAAAAAACTTCAGTGATTTTTTGACAAAAATATAAAAATAAACGCTAACAATGATTTATAAGTTTTTTTTATGAATATTCCTGATCACTAAGTTTTTTTTAAAAGAAAGAGTTTTTAATTAAACATTGGAATAAAAAAAGTTTTTTTTATGTTCAACAAAGTAAAATATTAATTTAAAAAGGAATGAAAGGTAAATAAGATTTCATATAAAAAGAGTGGAGAGAAAAATAAAAAACCGCTTAATGGCGAAAAATTTAGGAATATTTTTTGAAAAATAAATGAATATTAATTGATAAATTCTATAATATAGCGATCACTATCTTAGTTACAAATTAAAAATTATTGTAAACAGAAACTAAAATAAAAATTCATGAAAATATTGATTTAAAATATTCGAAAAATAAAGAATTATTTATAGGAAATGTAACTAATTTCTTCTTCAAAAGAGGAATTTAAAATTTATTTTCCAAATTAAATTTTATCAAGTAACGTTCAGAATAAACACGTTAAGAAACATGACCAGAATTTATCCATACTAGTTCGAAAATTCATTGCTTTGTAGCGGTTCCTCTTTGAAACTAAAATCAATATTTAAAAAGAGAGAATAAAAAATGGTAAATTAACTTACCCATTAAATATGAAAATATTCCAAATAATCCAAGCTCAGCATTTTTGAAGAACACAACGTAAATTCAAACCAAAGAGAATAAATATGTATTTATTTCCATTTATCGTCTGCAACATAAAAGTTGAAGTTTATCTTTTTTTTCCAAAAAAAGTTGCCAACACGCACACTGAAATTTTATCACAGTTGAAATTACAAAAGGCGCCTCAGTAGTAAGAACTCCGTCTGAGTTGCCGACCAACTGTACAATGAACGCAGCGTACACGAAATAAAAACCACACTACGATGCTTTCATCACTTCCACTGATTCTTAGCGCGGAGATTTTACTGAGAAACGCCGCTGCTCTCTTCTAGTTTCTGAGAATCTCAGGGTGTTGGCGAAATTCAACATACTCGTTTAGAGTTTGCAACCCTGCCAACATGCGTGGAAACTGCGATTCGCGTTCGCTCGCGGAATCGGGGAGCTTATTTATTTTTCTTTTCTTTTTTTGATTTGGAATTTATCGAATCGTTTGTTCTCTTAGTTGCGAGAATAATACGAGTTAAAATATTTCAGGAGCTAAATTTATTTTGAGAGAGTTTTTTTTTTACTGGCAAAACGAACGAGTTGTTTTTTTGTCGAGTTGTGAAGCAAAATTCCGAGATAAAAATTTTATTTCGAAAAATACTAATTAAGTTTTTTAATTTGTCGAATATTGTTAAATTTTTATTTTGTTTTTATTTTATTTAGAAATCTGTATATTTTTAATTATGGTTATCGAAGTTTGGCATCGAAAGGAATTTTAAAAATTCGTTTGGTTCAGGAAGAAAAAGCTGCGACTTAACCAACTGTACAAATTGATTGATTTATTTGAAAAAAGTGTAATTATTACAAACAATTTTAAGCAACATGAATATCCATTAATTACAAGTAATGAAATAATAAATAGAAATAAACAGAAAATAAGAACATTTTTTTTAAAGTAATATATATATATATATTGATTTGTTTGAATAAATATAATTTCAAAAATGTACTTATTGGATAATTTGGGAGACAATATGAACACAAAGAAGAATGAAGAATTATTCCAAATAACTTGAAAATTAGTCCGATTTTTAAAATGTTTGAAATCAAAATATGGTATCCGATAACTTACCGAAATCTGATATATATGCTTTCTTCATTTTATCTCTTAATATTCCAAAGTGCAATAAAGGAGGATAAAATCTTACAAAAATAAAAAAATTCTATAGTTGTGTTAAAAAAAAATTTCTTTAAATAAAAATATTGACTAAAAAAGTGCTTTTTTCGAAAGTTTATTAATTTAATAGTCACGGGCAAGATCTATCTACCAACTATTTTGTTGCACAAGTCTGCCATATTTGGCAGCTTATGCTTTAAATAGGAGAAAGGCGCCAGAATGCTTTCCGTCACGATTCATTCCGATTCAAGCCTCTAGTAAACGTTTCGAGTGAAGGAAAACAAACCGCCAAGGGTTGCTAAAGTCGCTACTTTTCATGGTCGAGTACCATATTGGCTGTGGATTCAGTGAATGTCTCTATTTGGCAAAACAACTATTCGCCAAATTGTGAAGCCGGTTTATCTTTTTTTTTTTCAAGCATATCGTTCGGATTTCTTGAACAATTAGAATAAAATTATCCGATGTTGTTCCTTGAACCGGTATGATGAGCTGTGAGTTCCTTTAAGAATTCTTGTTAATGTGCTGTTTGTCTTGAATAACTTTAACCGTCGTTGCGGATTATATTCGTTTTGTGAAATTTAACAGAGAATAGTATATTATAGGATGAGAGTGAAAATTAAATAAACTTTTAGTGATATTGAAATTTTTTGGTTATATTATTCTTAACTTGTGATTTTATTCATATTTACCATAATAAGAATTTATAAAGCGAATTATTCGCGATTCCTAAAGAAAGAAAAAAAAAAATAAAATAAAATAAATAAATAAATTGCTTGTGACAACATGGAAAAGTGGTAAAAATAATTGAAGTCAATTATTGCAAAAAAATAGAAGTGGAAAAATAGTTAAAAATTCAAATGTACTAAATAATCCACAAAATATTTGAAAATTTCAAAAGAAAATTTGTAATATACTAACTAATTTAATATAATTAAATTTTAATATATCAATTTATTTTTATTATACTCTTAAGGTGACTGCCTACTTTAAAAACGTCGTTTTTTCTCTCATCTACATAAGGCATTTTTCTAAATTCCAAAATCTTATAGTTTGAACATTTTTCTTTCCAAAACAGTTTTTCTTTTTCCTTTACACGAAATAGAAATACAGTTATAGTGATTTTAAAAAATATCACTCTGTGCAAAAGGGCGGTAAGATAAAACTTTAAGGTATCCGACTACGTTCGGAACCGTGATTTTGCAAAAGAGTATAAATGGATAATATTTATGATATTTAGTGTCACTTATATTAGAAAATGTATTTAAAATTGTTTTAAGAATAGTATTACAATAAAAATTATTAAGTTTTAATTTTGACAAAAATGAACATAGAATGACCCATTTCAAATATTTTCCTTTTAAAATGCTTCTATTATAATAATATTTTGCCTGTCTATAGCTTCAAACTTCTGTACAGAGGCTCAACTAGAATTTTTGAAATATATAACTTAAAAGTGGGTTTATCCATGTTTTACGAAAACAGGGGAGAAATTTTAAGAAAAAAACTCCGATAATTATTTCAATGGGTAGTAACTCTGAAAATAATACGAATTTTTCAAAAATCATAGTTGAGCCTCTGTACAGAGGTCTGAGCTATATACAGGCAAAATATTATTATAATAGAAGCATTTTTCACAAAAGGATAACATTTTGAAAAAAGGTTATTCTAAGTTAATTTTTTGCCGAAATATTGTATTTAAATAAATTTTTTGTCAAAATGTCCTTAAAACAATTTTATACATGTATTCTAATCTAAGTGACACTAAATACCATGAAAATTATCCATTTATGCGCTTTTTTAAAATCACGATCCCGAACGTAGTCGGATACCTTGAATGAGTTTTTCTCAAAATTATGTTTTCGAAAGAAACCCTTTACCAGATACATGATATCTTAAGAACCAAACCAGATAACGTTTTGAAATTTTGTGGGAATGTTTATTATACTATTTTTCTTAAAGTGGATCATAAGTTTTGTTGTAGGTTAAATAATTTTTCACTTAGGGTAGTTTTTATAAAAAAAAAAAACTTAAAAAATATCAAAACTTTTCATATTATTATGTATAATTGTCTGTAATTTTTTTGTATTTTAATATTTCTCTTAAATTTTGTTTTATTTTAAAGAGGACCATAATATGTATGTTGTGTATAAAGAAAATTATAATAATTGTATTAGAAATTTTTATACAGTGTTATCCGTTTTAGTAAAAATTTGGTAAAATTTGCTTGAAAACAACCAATTTTTCTAAAAGTACAATATTCATTTAAAAAAATTTATATATTTACATATTTTTAAAAATTTTCTTCCTAAAAACACTCAATTTGTTTCAAAAATTTGTTTTTCTAAAAATTGGGTCCGAAGGTCACCTTAAATGAAATGTTAATAAATAAATTCCCCTCCTGTTCTTTTAAGACAAAATAGGAAGATTTTGATTAAAATAGTAGTGATTAAAGTTCAATTAAAACAGAAATAATAAATCTCAGAGTTCATTAATAGTGTTAATTAAATCTTAAATCACTATAAATAAAAATAAATTAAAATAGAACAACCAAATATATGGATAATTCCCTTTACATAAAAAAAAAAGTTATTCATACAATAGCGTAACGGAAAACATTAGGACCCCCCTGCAAAATCAGGTTTAGAGTCCCAAGTTAGATCTTACAAAGGGCACTTGGCATCAGTCAGGTTTTGGGCCTCCTAGAATCCTGTCCCCCGAGGGTTCCGGGGATGTATTTTACACCACTGGATTCATATTAAAGATAGTCTAAGATATTCATGATTTGTAGAAGTTAAATTAAAAGCATTTGAATTCAATATGAAATAAATAAAAATATTTCTTATCCAATAAAATCGGAAAAGAGCCATTCATATAAATAAAAAAAAAATTGCATGTTTATTAGAAACGAATTTTTATTAAACGGAATGAAATAACTGATGTCAGTTTTTCTTTCGATGTGTATTACAAAAAAGGCAAAAACTGAACAAAAATTATTTTAAAAAGTCAATTCAATTATATAAGCACACACTGTGAATATATTTAATTTTACTATCCCTTTCGATTGGAAGAAGTAGTGAAGAACAGAAAAAAAAGAAGTTATTTTGAAAAATGAATAGAAGGAATATATATGCGTGTATTTTTTAAAATTATCAGATGTTTCTATTTTGTAAAAAAGCAAATTTATCTTGAAAACAATTCAGACTGCAGATTTCGATTTCATACATTTTTGTTTCTGCTTACTATTTTGAACGGTTTTTTTCTTTTTTTTTCTAAGTTTCGCACACTGTAGAGCGGTAGATTTATTTTTTTCCTTTAAAAATTGTTTTTAATTTTGCTTATGCTTTTTCTTTTCTCTTCCATTATTTTATGAAAAAATTCGCACTTTTTTTGCCCAATAATATTAAGTTAAAGAGAGGCGGAGTAGGGGGTTGTAGCCTTAAAATATGTTTAACGCTGTAGTTCAGTCCTAAGCCTGAACGAGCTAATAATTTTTTATTTTAGTTTGCTCGAATATTTATTAAGCTCTTTATATCATATAATGTTAGCAATTATATATATCTCTACATAAAAAAAGGAGCATAAATAAAAACAAAAAACGTAAAACTCAATTTTTCATTAAATTTTACCTAAAATACCTCATTTTAATAAACTTAAATTGTCATATAATTTCCTGATTGGTGTTTTTCATGTATTTAAGTTATAAGCACCATCAAAGTAACATAAAATTACTAATAGCATGGAATTTTAGAAAACTTGTCTCCGTACTTAAGCAGATACCTTAAAAGAATTTCATTTGTCATAAATGCTACAAACTACTTTATCGTTAATTACATGGAAGTCCAAATATAAAAAAAATCAACCAAACTAGAGTTAGGGTTAGTTTTTAACAAATTAGGGTAGTCAATGTAGAATGCAATATTTGGTCTATAATTTCACTATTTCTACCAAAACCACATTATCAGTATAATGATAAAGAGAAATTAGGATACAGGCCTCTAGACCAGTGGTTCCCAAACTTTTTCCCCTCATGGAACCCCTAGAACTTGAAGGTGCTTTCGTGGAACCCAAAGAACTAGAAGAACCCATAGAACTCATTATTCAGCTACCTTGGACCTGGTATGTTTGAACCATGGTCAAGTGACAAGGACGATATATGAGCAGGAAACCCCTCTCCTAACTTCCACAACACACCAACAGGAGGAAGTTTGAGCTTTAAAAGATTTACTATGCATCAACCCCCTACAAGGTGGCTCTTCAACGATGCTAGGCTTGAACTCATGACACACCAGCCCGAGATGTTAATAAACACAATCAATTTATCCACTTAAATAAGCAAAAATAATGAATGAATGAGTGAATATTAACGCGTCGCACCGTGTTCAACTACTTGAGGGCTTTTAGCGACGGACCTTGTAATTTTAAGCAAAAAGAAACTTTTTGACAAATTTATTTATCAAAAATTTTTAATAATTCTCTTGTGCGATAGATGTGTTATAAATTTGTTATAAATTTGAAAGGAAAAATTAATCATTTTTATTCTTTGAATTTGTTATATTATTTTTAATCCATTCCCAGAAAAGTTCTATGATTTATCAACTATTCTATGATTTATCGATTAAATACATATTTAAAAATCAATAATGAATAGATCTTTCGAAACAAATTAGCCATGTCGAAACCTCATTTAAAAATAGAACTTATTTTTCCATACAAAAATTTAATTAATTCTTTTTCAAAAAAGAATCTGTTTTAGTCACTGAATATTCTGAAGGCAAATTCCGAGAATACAAGAGTTTTCTGCGAAATTAAATTGTTTAATTAGCAATCAAGAAATTTTCACTTTGCTTCTTTGTTTTTTCTTTTTTGTTACAATTATATTTTCTAGAAGAAAAAGAAATTTCTCCATATTAATTTTGCAAACGCTTTCTAAGAAAATTGAACAACAATTCGTGTTTCGCCGCGAGGACAAGCTATACTTTTTAAACAATACATTTTAAGTTAAAAATACTCCTTCTTCCCCCACTCCCACCCCCTTCTCAATATCTTTTCTTTCATTCTAAGAAATAAATATTTACAGATTTGAAAATGATTCTTTGAAAAAAAAACTTTTTTTCTTGGGAAAAAGGAAAAAAAAACTTTCGAAATATAAACTGGCTTATTTTTTGTTCAGGAAGATTATAATTGTAAAATATCTTGCTAATTAAAAAGCCCAAATTAACTTTATAAATCTTCCCTCCAACATTTCTTTTATCCTCAATCTATTTAAAAGATACATAATTAAAATTCGAGAAAACATTTCTTCGAAATATAACTTTTATTTCTTCTCTCTGCTTCCAAGAAATTCAAAATTAAACTACCGGACTAATTAACATATGCACATTGAATTAGTTTGCTTGGAAATACATAAATAATTTATTTTAAATAAGCCGTATCAGTTACGGTTAAAATACTTGCAATAACTTCACCTTTAAGTTTGCTTAATTAGCCAATTAAAAATAATAGACACTGCTAACAAAAGAAAATTATTTCCTAAACCAAAAAAAAAATGGTGTCTATAGTAAATCATGTTGATTAATATATTATAGCTCTTTCTTAGCTTTTCCCTGAACAGCAATATCTTCCTTGTAAATAAATTGGAAATTCTGTAATCGAAATCTTAGAAGTGATCGTAAATTCCATCAATTATTCATCGTCACTGATTGCGGAAAGAACTCTGAACTTCGAAAAGAGTTCTTTGAATCAATTTAGAAGTAATAGCACGAATAAATTCCTTCTATGGAACGCATTTTTCCTCTTTTTATCCACTTTTGCGTCTCATTATTGAAAAATTATCTGATTTAGAGAAAATATTGTTTTAGTTTTTCGTCTCTTCTTGGATAGATTTTGAAGACTTCATATTTGTCAACACATAGAATCAGAGCTCCAAAATTTTAAGTTCCAATTTAAACATAAAACCTTTTTTACTCTACCTTCCAATTTATAAAACAAGATGATAGTAAGAGGCACTTTTGTTGAAATTGTGCTTAATTTTGAAGTTTAAGTGACTAAAACAGTGCTTCTCAATGTCTGCGACCCAATATTCAATCATAATTTTCATCGCACTCCTCCCTCCAAACAATAACAATGTATTGAATTCAGTAATACTATACTTTGACTCTAAATCTGCAGTACGACTTGATCCTCTTAAGTGCCACCGGCGTATATAAGCTTCTCCTCAGCCAAAGCGTTAAGTGGCCGAGACGTATATATATACATCTTTCCGAAGTACGATTTTTTCTAAGCACTGCTATTCATAAAATTATTTCAAAGGCTTTGGAATGCAATAAAAAGGCTTTGACAGTGCTTGCGAAGGATTTACGTATTTCAGAGGATTTGCTTATTTATTCCTTTTCTTCCCCCTTCCCCCCCTTCAATACATCACATAAGCTCGCGCATGAGGAAAACGGTGGCATTGGGGAGTGAATTACTTCTTGTTCTTAACTTAGTTTTGTAAATTAATTATAAACACATCATGCAGTACTGATACATTTATAAGTGTTTTCTATCAGTGTAAATGCGTTTTGTTTTGCTTCCTTTCAATATGTTAATATTTTTTAAAAATTATTTTTGAACGACTTCTCAATAGGCTCGCGACTCCTTCGTAGAGTTATCACGCCCCCTAGAGGGGCAAGCCCCACAGTTTAGAAACGCTGGACTATAAAGATTATAAAACAACATTTCGTTTGGGAGATGAGCATATATATCGTTTAAAGCAGGAATTTTTCATTTAATTATTAATGTGTACAATTTATACATAAACATTCTAGGAATCGAGTAAAAATAAAGAAAACATTTAAATTTGTTTTTAGGCCGTGGTAGCCTAGTGATCAAGGATACTAGCTCGTGGTCAGCGTGTCATGAATTTGAGCCCTAAGGCCATTAGAGACCCACTGTATAGAGGGACTGATGCACCTTAAATCCGTCATGGGTCAAAGTTCTTCGTTGGAGTGGTGTGGGAGTTCGGAGAGAGGGATACCAGCTTAGGTGTTGTCCTTATCACTTGACCCATGTTCAAAATTTCGAGCTCCCTGGCCAACAGCCATCGTGTTACCTTAAGAGTGAGATGTAAATAAACCTTCTCTCTCTCTCCCCAAAACATTAAAGATTAATATGTCGGAGCTCAAAGTCTTCACGTTGGCCTGGTATGTAACTGAGGAGAGACTGGTGTCCTCCTCGTCTCTTAACCGTAGTTCAAAATTTATTTGGCTACTTTTCTTGGCTAGAGATATACCATGAATGGATTTTATAAAAATCAACTCTCAAGGGGGTTATGGGTAGCTATGAGGCTGCACAGTGTAAAAAATTCTCATTTTTGAATTGTTAGACAGATACTTGAAATTTGTCAAGTATTGTAAAGTTGCCCCCCTCGAGAGCCCTTCTCTTTGATTATCAGTGTGAGCTAGAGGTGTAGGAATAAATGAAGAACTAGAAGTTTCCATGTTCTTAATATGGGTTTATTAAGAACTTAAACGTCTAACAGATTAGATAATAATAATATATGTGAGAGAATCTACGATGACAAAACACACAATATGGATAATATCGAAATAACTTAACCCGGACCACTATCAATAACTAACACGCCTAAACTCAATTCCAATAATATCTCAGATCCTAATATTAAATAGTCAATCCTACTTTAACTTCGATCGCCGATCCAGTCTTAATGGAAGTTGTGTATCTACTCGAGTGCAATGGTATGCCCCTAATGGCTCTATCTCCTGAATAACTTCTGTTGGCTGTCACTTGACAATTGAATCACGCATTCTCATAACATTCCCCAAACTGCCACACCGCTTACTCTAACTTCTGATATTTAAAAGCTTTCTAATTTGCATCTTTTATTCACGCTTCACTTCTTGGGTTTTGGTTGGAAAAGAGTTGCCATTAATTCTGGCCCCAAAAGAACCCAAAGGATATGTTATTGAAAAGACGCGTGATCCCGTCACAGTATGTTTATTTTGTTGAGTAGATATCCAATAAAATGGGTTTTGCAGAAATTAGCTCCGGAGAGAGTATGGAATTATACTTCCGCCTTATAAATTCAATTTCCATCCTTTTTAAATCAAGAGATATAAAGCTACAAGAATGTTTTCGATACAATTGAAAACTTGATGCTAAGACTTAGATATTAAAACTTATATAGAGATATAGTTAGTATATAATCACACATCTTACAATATCCATCGAAACGGGTAGTGTTAACTACAATTATTAAATTAAACAGTTAATCCTTTTTAAATGGCTATTTAGTTCATCTTGAACAGCGACTAGTGATATCAATTTTGTCAAGCTGCGATCAGAATTACGAAAGTTATTAAGGATGTTTCATTTTCTTTATTTTTAGAAAGGTCATTGTGACTCACATTACACACATTTTAGGTGAATTAAGTACGATGAATCAGGAAGAAAAGCTTTTGAATCATTTTCCATGAAAACTCATCTTGCGTATGCTTTGATTGTTTTGAAATATTTTTTTAAGACACCACAATGAATTGCTGTCAAAGTATCTTACATTTTCGATTCATAATCGAATGCAGCATATAGTTCAGGGGTCGACAGACTGCTGCTCTTTGCATAGAAGGTTGCTGCTCTTCAGTCTTTTACCTCGGGCAATTATTAAGAAATATAATTATGCGTACTAAAAACTGTTCTCCTTTTTATACTTTTTCCTTTATAGCAATTATTTAGTGTGCACAAAGTACCTGTATTTAAATATACGTACCAGTGGCGCACACAAGAATTTTTCAAGGGGGGTAGGGCCGAAAGTCTATCATTCTGTATCATATCCCAATTTGATCCCATATTCTTTTGATTTTGTCGATTTTCGGGAACAAAAAACAACACAAAAGAAATTTTTGAATAAATAATTAGCATTAACTAATAAAATTAATTATTAATAACAAATACTTAATTAAATTTTACGTACTATATCATAGGATTATATTCAACCGAAAATATATCAACAGTTTTTTTAGGGGGGGAAGACCTGGGGATCCCCCTCCCCCTTGTGTGAGGCACTGACATTTAATTATTTGACTTCGGCACAAGTTACTTATTTATATATATATATATATATATATATATAGTGGTAATTTCTATACTACAAATTATTTTTCATTACCAAAGCTTACTGAGAATCAGTAAAAATATTACAATTATTTCTAAAGTAGTATAAGTTCAATTCTTTGGTAAAAATGCCACCAAGGAAAGACATACCTTAAAGTGATTTCCAACAACGTTTACTTTATTTGCATAAATGAGTTTGAGAGCATTCATGATTTTGGACAAGGGATACACTTAAACCCTCAATAGAATGACTAAAATGTATTCCGTATTTTATAACACCTTTAAAGTTTATAAAAAGTGTGTTGAAATGTTTTTAATAAGCAAGAGCAACCAAAATCGGTTTTAATTTTTAATGTTAAAATAAAAATTCAGAATAAAGCACTCACCCGGTTTAATTGGTACAGAATTTGTTCCACGAAGCTTTTGAAATTTAAATGCACACAGCATTATGAAATTTTCAGAATTGTTCTTGCGCTTTGAGCCGCAGAAATAAAAATAACACCTCCATAGTTCTTAGTTTTTGAAGAAATGTAAAATGTTACTTTGGTTAAAATTGTATTTAAATGTAATAAAAGATATTGATTGAAGACCACGAGAATCATAATCTCGATCGCTAACTGTTCTTCCCCTTCCAGCGAAAGCATATAAATAATTCAGCCCTCTGTTACAGTTCGACTCTCTTTACTTTAATTGCCTTGTTTCACTTGTAAATTGGATCTGCTGTCTCCAAAGTTTGCTGACCACTGGTTTAATGAAACAGAATGGGATATAACTAAATCCAGAGAAGAACATCCAATTTGATGTTTGCGTTTTTAAGAAGCTCTTTCTATTTTTCAAATCCTACTATTAGTTCACACTTTCCCTGTATATATTTATTTATATATATCTTGTTCAAATTTTCAATCATTAAAACAATACTTTTTATTCTTCCAATCAAGTTCAAATACATTTTTTTAAACTTGTGGTGGATGTCACTTGATGTTCATACAGTTTTTTCAAATATTAATTCATTAATTAAATTTAATTAATGAATAAATAGTAACAAACAAAAATAATAGTCCAACATCCTATACAGAAAGGAAAAGGGAAAATTGCAAGGAAAATCGCTTTCTATTTTGCTACTTAATAGTGTGATTCTGTCATATGTATATATATATATTTGTATTAATTGTAATTATTTAGTAAAAGGTAACTGAAATACAATTTTTCTTTGTTGACCTAAATAGGAATTGACTTAATTTTTTTTATTACTTGTTAAATACCTGTTTTAAGTGCAGAGAGAAAGTACAGAAAAGACTCATTAAAAGTTTCACTAATCTCATCACTATATTAAGGCAAGCTTGTTAAAATGAAAATTCTTCTATTTGTTAGACACTTTAATCATATGTAAAATGATATAAAATTGAATACAAATACAATCGAACTTTTATATATCGAACCTCCATATTTGCGAATTTTTCTATACAGCAAACTTTTTCGTGGAACTTTGAACATTTCGCGATTTTCTTCGTAAATAACCTCTCTATAGCGAAGTGCATTTTCTATATAACGAACTTTTTCTTTTGTGTTTCAGTTTTTGTTCTCCCTTTTTTTAAAGTATTTCTGAAAAAATTTCAAGCTTTTCTCTCTTTAACACATTCTATGGTGGTCATAAATCTTGAACTGGTTTTTTATTAATCCTAACTTTCGGACAATAGATTTCCCGGACTTTTTACCCAAAAAAGGGTGCAGCCTTTAACCCTCTCATTGCCCAGTTCACTAGAAACATCTTCGATATTCTCTTTCACTCTCAGTGGAATTGTCATGTGTGTCCCCGTGTTCTAATCATAATATAATTTATGTTTAATATTACTTGTATGCTTTAAATTATAAAGTGTCCTTAAAATTCAATAATTTTAGTATAAATTTGTTTTCTTAATATTGAAAATACAGTGAATTCTTCGATATTCTTTTTTCTTGTTTTTCTTGCGGTTTTTCTTTATTTCTTTCTTTTTAGATGGGTAAGATATATAAAATAAACATATTAATTTTAAAAATAGGTGTGAATAATTGCTTTTTTTAATATATAGTGTTTATAAATTTAAAATTGGTGTTATGTGGTTTATAAAGTATATTAAAAGATGTGTGAACCTCTATATGAAGAATTTTCTATATATCTAAATTTTTTCCGGGATTTAGCGATACAGAGGTTTGACGGTATTCAAATTATCACAACTTATTCACCGTAGAATACGACCACCATGCTTGGAAATATACTCTTCGATATACTATCAATGAGATTATGTGTTATTCCCAGAAGAACGGGCAGGCAATTGGCCAAGACATCATGATTGGCGGTTGGCTCCACCCTTTTCAGTAACTGATCAATGGTGTCTAGGATGTGTTCGGTAGGAGACAAATCCGTACATGCTATAATAACACGAATATTCCTCTATACGAGCCCTGAGTACAAAAACAAAAAATACATATTCGCTCTTGAAAGGCAGACTTGAACACAATCCATATTTTGAATTATTAGTTTACATTTTTGAATAACCCTAATCCTTGATTTTGTACTAAACAATACTTTCTTATTAGTAGCAAAAAATACAAATCATCAATATATATATTACCTACTCATATAAAGGAGAAAATCGACTTTCTTTTTCACTCGTCACTACATCTCCTGAGCCAATAGACCTAAATACTTGAAATTTGGTTGGCATGTTCCTTTCATGGAGTACAGATCCGCTACAAAAAGGTTTTGTGAAATTCCACCCCCAAGAGGGGATGTGAGGGGTTAAGGGGCGTTATGATTATATACATTCCTGCTATTGAACTATTAGACCTTAGACTTGAAATTTGGTAAGCATATTTCTTTTGTTGAATTGAAATCTACAAAAAGCGGGTCTTAGGAAATCCACTCTTTAAGAGAGGTAACGTGGCATATTGATAAGAAAATTTCCGTTTTTCAGCTATTAGATTTAGACTTGAAACTTGGCAAGCATATTTATTTTGCTGAGCAGCTATCCTCTAAAAATGGGATTTGAGGAAACCTTCTTTAGGGAAGGGATATGGAAGCATAAAAGATAATTCTACATTAATTTTAAAAATTCCTGTCTTTTTAACACGATTTAATTAGCTTCACTAGTATGTAACGGAATCTTTGAACTCGATTTTTACCTACTTTAAAAGCTCAAATTAATTCGAAATTTTGAACACTTGTCAAGGACCGATGATAACACAATAATTTCATAATTTTGTTCTATTGTCCTGATCAGGATCATCAGGAATAATGATTTCCAGATTTGGTGACTAATTCATTATACCATTTCTTGATTTGGCGACTAATTCATTATACCATTTCCAGATTTGGCAAGTTGCATATACTTTTTTCCAAATTTGGGACAAATTTCCCCAAACCATTTCCATAGGTGACGTTGCATACCATTTCAAATTTGGGACAAATTTCCCCTATACCTTTTCCCAGATTTGGCGACTAATTAAAGATCCCATTTCCAGATTTGGGCTAAAAGATTAAGTTACACCCCTAAAAGTGAAAAAAATGTCCGTCAGCAATTATTTTTACCAAAATATAAACAATTCTATTTTTTCTAAAAATAAAAAAAACAAGACTCGTGCATGTAAAGTCTTTTTTCAATTTTTTGGATCTGGGGAAATGAAAATTTCATTCTTCATTTACCAAAAAAAAAGAAAAAAGTTAGATGTCACAGCATTAAAAAAAAAAAGTTTTAGAAAAAATATTGAGCTTTTTTTTGGTGAAAAATATCATTGACTTAACACCTTTTTTCCCCACATGAAACATTTTAATTTTTAGCTCTTCCAGTTTTCCCTTTCCCGCTGGTTGACCCCACTTTTTGTAAACCGGGCTGTATCGACGTACAAATTGGGTTGCCAATGGGTGTTCCAGATTCTAAAAAAATGACGCCATTTAAGATGAATTCAGCAATGAATAAATACTAGTTTAAAAAAAACTAAAAAATTAATTCTTCGCTGCGAGTAAGGAACTATTTTTCACGTGAATATGACATTTTAATTTTTTCCACATTTTTTACTCATTTCATTTGCGATTCTATGCAGTCATTTTCTGAAAATAGTGCTAAAATCATCTGCTTCTCGATGCACCGAATGTCTTGACCAGGGTTAGAGTCGAACCTCATAATTTTGAGCTACGGCCATGGAATGAGAACGGCACTTGAATTTGTACTTAACATCTCCAAAAGTGACCACAGTAACCTAATGGTAATGATCACAAGCTCGTGCTTAACATGCCATGAGTTCGAGTCATTGTGCCACTAAATCTCCGTAGAGGAGATGATGCATGTTAAATGTGTCATGGCTCTAAGTCCTCCTGTTGGTGCGGTACTTAAGAAAGCGGGATGCCAGTTCAGGTGCATTTTCAGCACCTGGCCATGGTTTAGAATTAAGAAGTTCGGCACCAATAGCCTGTGAATACGGAGTTTTTCCTACTAATCCTCTTGAGAAATCTTTGGGCCCATCAATTGAGTTATTTCACAGCCAACCCTCTCAAGAAGAAACCCCCCAAGCAGATTAAATTATAGATATATAGTGGAGGTTTAGTAATCGAGAAAAAAAAAGGAGGAAATGAAGCTGAGTTGATGAACCCAGTGCCGTTATGGTAAGGATTTGAACTTAGAATTTGAACTCTGAATTATAGAGCGGGCCTTAGCTATTCAAATAAAGTAAGGAAGTTAGGATTCATAGGATTACTTTACATAAAGTTAGATGGTTAGGATTTCAGGCGCTTATTCACATAAGATTTAGAGCTGCAATATATATATATCACTCTCTTAGTTTTTTCCCTTTATTGTAAGATTGTATTTGATTATTATATTTGATAATAATAAATTGGTTTGATTATGGCTAGCTTGGGTCATCAATCCTTTCCTCCCCACAAATCTAGGTTGAGTAGGGTGAAGAATGCCTTACCCAGTGGGAGGTTATCACAAGCCTTCGTGTTGTTTTTAATTTGGGTGTTTTTTAATAAAACATTTACTTACATCTCCTAAAACAGATATCTTGATTTAGAACTTCAATCAGATATAGTGAACTACATCTGAGCCGATACCCACTTTTCTTTTCCCAACTTCCCCATCCCATTTGTGACGGATCTATACGCGTTTTTTTCCCAAATTTAAACCCTTCTTGGAAAATCTTTTTTGGGGTATCAATTCGCGTTATTCACAACTAACCCTTCGGAAGAAAGAGAATCGTGATATTTAAAAATTTAAATTTTCTACTATATATAAAACGAGGTTTTCTATTTGGGGGAGTAGGAGAGAAAAATTTTTTCTAGTCCAAAAAAGGGGATTGCTACTGAAGGTATAATATTAGAATTAGAGTGATTAGGGTTCTTTTTAGGGGGGGAACTTTTTAAAATGGCGATTGTTTTACTAGGATTGATTTGATATGAGAAAAATTGGGTGATAGGTTTAACCTTTTTTTAAGGAAAGGATCAAGTTTGATAGTCTCCTATTCTTTCGAGTTTTACCGTCGTTATTCCACTTTCATGGTTAACATTAAGACATTCTCTTGCTATTATTAAAAAAGTGTTGTTCTTTTTGCAGAAATAAAAAAAAATTATTGGATCATGTCGAGGGCTTCTTCCCTTCCCCCCACATCTAGGTGCCCGAGAGAGAGGTCCGAGCCTCTCACACATTTACACTGAATTCTTAAGCCGATGTCGTCTTTGCGGTCAAAATCTTTTTTTTTCGATCGACTTGTGGTCGATGCCATGGAACAGCTAGTCGAAATTTTGCCCCGGGCGAGGTAGCCTCACCTCTAATAAAAAAAAGAATGAAAGAAAGAAAAGCTGCAAGGAAACCAAGAAAAAAAGAATGTCGAAGAATTCACTGTATTTTGAATATTAAGAAAATAATTTTATGTTAAAAGTAATGAATTTTAAGGACATTTTATAATTTAAAGCATACAAGATCATACACGAATTAAACATACATTCTTCTATAATTCGAACAAGGGGTACGTGACAACTCCAATGAGGGTAAAAGAGGACATCGAAGATGTTTCTAGTGAACTGGACAAACGGGGTTAAAGGTTGCACTTCTGGGATGAAACGTCCATAACTCTATTGCTCTCGGAGAGTTAGGATCTAATAAAACCAGTTCAAGATTTATGACCACCATAAAATGTGTTAAAAGAGAGAAAAACTTGAAATATTTTTTTTTTTAAGAAAAGGAGAACAAAAATTGAATCACGAAGGAAAAGTTCGTTATATAGAAAATGCACTTCATATAGAGAAATTATTTTACGAAGAAAATCTAAAATTTTTTTAAAGGGGGTCCGGGGTGCCCTGGGATTTTTCGAATTTTCAAAAAAAATATATTTGTTCCTCTTTTTCTTTTGAAATTTTACCCAAAACCACTGATAGTACTACAAAACTTCGAGTTATTCAAAAATTCCAAACAGCACTTTAATAACAGTATTTAAATGGACACATGTCACGCCCACTTATTCTTAATTTCCACATGTTTCATTTTTCTGTTTTAAAAGCCTCATGAAATATTTTTAAAACACTTGGGTGAATGAGAAGGAAGTTGAACTAAACTTTTTTTTTTAAAGGGTTTTTCATTTGTTTTGGTAATGCTAGCACGTTGTTTGAAATCGTTTTTCAAAATTTAAAGCATTATTTATCTCAAAATTTGAAATGGAAAATATACATCGCAGACCTTCAGGTAAAACGTCCAAGAAAAAAGATTTAGGGGGAACCAATTCAGGGTATGTCCTCATACAATTTGCAGAAAGGAAAATAAAGTAAGTGTGTTTCCGTAATAAAATCTCGGGAATTCGATTCATTAACGTCAAATTTTTTGTTAAGGTAAGTAAAAAAAATTTCAAAGGATATCATTTTTGATTTTATTTCAACCTTTACTCTATTTTGTCAGTATCATGTTTTTTCATAAACAATTAACAATTAATAAAAAGCCCACTCGTGGTTTATGTTCGAAATTTGAAATACATTGTAAAAACTGGGGGAATATTTGACTTTTTCAAGGGGAAAAAACACTGGGAAAAAAAAATAATGCCCAGAAATTAACAGAAGATCTATTTTACAATGAGATGCATGGAAGGCTTGGAGTCATTTTTTTTTGAATAGTTTTCCCTAATCCTGTTGAAAAAAAATCATATGATGTTATTAATAAAAACTTTCACTTGTTATGAAGGAAGTCGCCGAAAAAGAAAAGGGCAGCGTCGAAGAAAATTTTCGTTATCTGATAATTTTTAACAAGCGGTGAGGGGACCGGGAAAAACGGGGAAAAAATTCATCGTTGTTTGGGAGTATGTACTGTAATGGGGGCCAAAACAGGAAAGGTTTTGATAGGGAAGTGTTGTCCCTCATTTTGAAAAGGAGGGACGTTATAAAGGTAAAGTTTGGTATCAAGTACAATAAATGGAAAAAGAGCGCATAAGATTTCATGTAAAAAAATTATTCTGGCTCTGCGGGTAAAATGGAGGTTGACGGATGTTGAGGATTTTAATCGATCAGAAAAGCTTCACAACCTGAAATATTTGAACTACATAGGGGATGGCGACACAAAACATTCAATGCCCCTTTTTGAAAACAAACCCTATGGCGATGACCATCTTATTCAGAAAATAGAATGTAGGGCCCTGTGCAAAAGAGAATGGGGCAAGACTTGGGGAAACTTAAATTAGTATATGGTAAAAAAAAATTATCTGATGGTAAAACTATAGGCGGTGGAGGTTAACTGATAGTTTAATTGTAAGTTTTCGCACTACTATGGTAATGCTATTCGATGCAACTACTAGTGTAAAGGAAATGGGGAAAACCATTTGGGGTGTTTGGGGGCATTCGCCCCATGATGAACCGATACTGGGCCTACAGATCCAAATACATGGTGTAAGAAATGCTGCAAATTTAAAGATAATTTTGAAAAGTATAAACACAAACCCTCAGTTGCTAAAACTGTTCGGGGTATAATTGCCTGTTTTTCAGACTTATCTCATCCGGCACCCTGGAAAAGTTTGGGGGGTAAGACACAGAATCCTAATGAAAATTTAAATTCATTAATCTGGGAAATTTTTTCCTAAGACGATTGGTTCTGTCTTTAGATTGCAGGGTTTCTGCAAATCTAGCAACCAGCATTTTAATGATGGAAATCAAATACTTATTTCTATTTTAGAGAAATTTGACTTAAAATTAACAAAAATGTTTGGGGTCCCTGGCTGAATGACAACGTCGAATCTTTACGTCAAGAAAGAGGGCTTAGATTCTTTGAAACCCCGAGAGCCAAAAAAAAAATTAAAAAAAACTAAAGAAATTGACTGTTTGCAACAGGAAAGCAATCTTATGATCCTGGAGCATTTTAGCAGTAAGTTTTTAAAAATTTTTTTTCTTAAAATTTTAAATTTAAAACTTTAAAAACCTTTTTTTCTTTAGTTTGGTTTTTTTTACTTACGCGCATTGCGTTTCAAAAATATCATACTTTGATGTATAAAACTTTCAAATTATAAACTCTATCATAATCTTTAAATCCCGCTATTTATAGTATTATAAATTTTAATTTTTGAAAATTTCAAAAATTGAATTTTTAAAAATTTAAAAAATGTACTTTTTTTTTTTTAAAAAAATTTTAATTTTTATTCTATTTATATAAAATAAGCCCCAATGTAATAAAAAATATATTTGACTTTATAAATCAACTTTTTGTAGTAATTAGAATAATTTTTGCAGAAAATATCATGCGCGTCGTAAAAATTACAATTTGTTTCTACAAAAATTTTCTTATTTTTATGTGCTTATTATTTTAAAAATTTTGATTATATTTTGACATTTTATACTTTTTTTTAAAATTTATTCCCTTTTTAAAAAAAGTGTAAGAGAATCAAATTATTTCATTTTTTAAACCCCAAAAAAATTTTTTCTAGTCGAAAGTTGTTTTTATTTTGTGCTCTCGAAACTTTTAACTCCCCCGAGACCCTTAAAGGGTTCCCGGAAAAAATTCGCTATATAGAAAAAATTCACAATATAGAGGTTCGTTATATAGAGGTTTGACTGTATTTTCAAAATCTTTTAAAATCTGGCGGTAAATATATCCTGTTTGTTTTTTTATAATTTTTTAAAAAACACACAAAATTTTAAGAAAAAAATTTGTGAATGTAAAAAAAAAAAAAAACCCCGAATATTTTGAATTATTTTGTCTTATTTTTAAAAAATGACTAAAAATTTTTGCGTTTTCTTTTTTCAAAAAAAAAAGTTTTTCCTTAAATTTTTTTTTCCCTTCGTGAAAAAAAAATTTTCCGATGCGTTTAAAATTTTTTTTTTTCTTTTTTGATAAAAAATTTTTTTATAAAATATGTTTTTTTTAAATTTTTTAAATACAAATATTTTTAATAACTTAAAACTGTTCGAATATTTTTCGAGAAAGTGGCTTGTGTGTTATTTAAACTCATATTTAAAATTACTCATTCTGAATCTCGCTAAAACACTCAGAATTTTTCTAGCATATCCTTATAACGTGATGCTCGAATCTATACTAAGTGCTTCAGTATAGAAATTGTAATATATATCGTTATTCATTTTTAAAGGTCTAAATTTGTTTCAAACAGAAATAGAGTTATAAAATATGCTGAGTGGCAATGAAAACAAAATATTGTATTAGAAGTATTTTTTATTTGTCTGACAGAAATTTTCACGTTCGAGCCGAATTCTTCGACATGCTGAAAAGAGAGTTAAAAATAGTGTTAGTAAAAAAGGGGTTCGAGGATTTTATACAAACAGTCGCAAAGAGCAAGACAGTTCTTTAAGAGCGATGAAAGTTTATTATGGAAAAACAATCCTTGAAATACAAGATACATTACTCATATTCGCTTAATAAATCTCAGAAAGTCTTCACACCTTCTACGACGCTCAGACACAATTATCAGTGTCTAAAATATAAGTATGCTAAAGATTATTCACAAGCTCGTCCTTATCAACTGCCGAAGTCCAAAACGCCGGTGACTCTTCACGTCAAATCGAAAGATGTTTCAATGATTCCTTTTTTATAGTCAGCACGTTTTTCCCGTTGCATTGATCGTGAAACAGTAGACTTCTCCAGTATTTTCCAGAAGAATCCATACGTCGCGAACTCACCAAAAATGGCACAAACTTGGCTATTTTGCCAAGATTTCGCCAACTTTCCATAGAATCGTCATTATAATATAAGAAACAGCGTTGCTTGCGAATATTTCAATTTTAGCATAAAATAAATATATCAGAAAGCAATATTAACGTATAACACAATATACTACATAACTTATTTACACTATTTTAAGCATTTATTACTCAAAATTTGTAACAATAATTTAAAAAAGCTTTTGTCAACTCGAATTTTCTAACGTATTTGATCCTTTGGATATATTTTGTTTAAGATATCCGACTAGGTTCGGAGATAAATTTTTTTTTCAAAAATTGATTTTCTGAATAATTTTATTGTTTTAAAGAACATAAATAGGCTTAAAAAGTCATAACTATTAAATAACTAACATGTATCGCCCTTTTTTTTCTTTTTCTTTTAAATATTTTTAGGAAAATTTAGAAATTTTTTTTAAGTAAATAAAAACGTGATAAATAAAAATAAATTGCACATTATGCAATTTTAACGTCATTGATATACTTCTTGATTCCTCTGAAGTGTCACAAATCGCAGGATAAAAAATAGTTTAAGAAATAAAGATTTTATTAGCATTTAAATTTGATGGTCATGATTTTTCGTCAATATTAACGCATGTTCTAAGCTAAAAATGACTGTAAAATGTGATTAAATGTAGCTGTCTTAAAACCTGCAGTTTGTTACACTCTGAAGGGCCCATAGCATATATGTTATAAATTTCATTGCATTTAATTGGATTATTTAGAAGATATCCCGTTTTTCGTACACAAATTATCATGAAAAGTTCATTCTTCAAAAAACGAATTAAAAAAAATATTTTTATTAGTTAGAGAAAGTAAATGCTATAAAAAGAACTTAAAAAACTCTCTAGTTTTATGTATTAGTCCTTCTTCCTCAATCATTAATTTCTTTTTCCCCTAATGACCCATACAACACCAAACATCAAACACCTAAAAAGCACTTTTTCAACCTAGTCGGATACATAAAATCATATAAATAGAAAAGTCTGATTTAGGAATGAATTACATTGGGAGGAACAAATACAGAGAGCCCAATAAGATAACTCCAGAAGATACGAATTAAACATGATAGCTAGAAGGGAACCTTAATGTTTTTTTCCTGTGCTGATTGTTTTCTTCCATTAGGGCTATTTCGGGAATGATTTCTCCTTTGACTTTTCTTCTAGTCATTGTTGATCTAATTCAGGTTGCTGTAGTTTTATACTAAGGAATATAGAATATTTATCTAAAGTACTATCTATTTAATATGAAAATGTTGGAAAGTTGGGAATATGCTGTAGAATTTCATTACAAACTATTTTTGATAATTACGAAATTATAGTTTGAAAACTTTAATCTACTTCCAAAATATGGATTTGTTTTTTAATCAAACAATTTTTAGTTTTTGGATGTTACATCAAGTTGAAATAGGACCACAATGGAATTGTTAGCTTTTGTTTCAAATCATGTTTTAGGTTTTCGATTCTTAATTCCACCAAATACCTATCGTGTAACGAAATTAGTGAAGTAGGATTAAATTTGTTTTTACAGAAATCTCCAAGTTCTCTCACAAATTCTGAGCAATACATACCTGGGTCGACGCTCTGAATTTGCTAGAATTTATAGGCCATAATAGCCGTTGATAATACATAGAGTTGAAATAGTTTATGGTCAGATGAGGCACACATTTCTCCGGACAGAGCAACGCTTAGAATTGTAACATACAAGTCTTAATGTTGCGCATCCTTCAATAACATTCCTGTATGTTGGGGCTTTACTGCTGACTTCATTCTTGGGCCTCCGTTTTATAGGAACACTCCTCATGGCCCTCAAGAATGTCCCATCTGTCACTGCGATCTTCTTCGAAGAGAAGCCATTCCTGCCTTACCATCAGTAGTTAAGAATCTACTGACCTCATGAAAAGTGGTATAATACCTCACACATTGTTCAACCAATCATGGCACTACTCTGTGTCCACTTTAGGGATAATTAAATTATATTACGTTTTCCTATTGCCTAGGCTCCTTGTTCTTCGTACATGAATTCCTGTGATTTCTAATTGTGGGGATCCCTAAAAGATCGTGTATGTAGAGCAAGGGTATTCAACCTTTTTTTTCTGCTGGGCCGCATACATATGTCAGTCACTTCACGCGGTCCGCAACATGCGGATAAATGGGGGAGGGGGGATACATGCTTTAAGACCAAAATAACATTGGAAATTTAAAATATGGAAGATTGGAAAAAATATCATCAACATATTATAACTCCTGCTTTGCTGTTTTTAATTATTATTTTTTTATATTATATATTTTTGTCACTAACACTAAATTAGAGGCATTTAAGAAACACTTCATTCACAATTTCTGCATCAGTAAACGGTTTCATATGAGCATAAATAATATAATAAACTTCATATTATGTCTTTGTTCCCGCTGTGATATTACCACTGACAAAGCACTTTGCTGCTTTTTCAAAGATTATTAAAGAAAGCCTATTTATCACCGCTTGATAGTGATCTTCGAGGAAAAGTGTAATTGAATGATTCCTGTTTATTGGTATTTTTTAAGCGCAGCACTTTCGTGACAAATCAAAAAGTTTCGGATTTATGTTTGTTTTTCACTACAAAATAGTCAATCTCCCAATCGTCTTAAAACGATCTATTTTCTTCGAATATTTTTCGCTTGTAAGATATGAAAGATAGTTAAAAATTAGTTCCACCCATAAAATGGTCGCTACTCCACTGTTGTCTGTTATCACTAACCGTAACCGTTCCAAATAGAAAAAGAATTTTAACTCGTATCCCTGCGACCCCGACAGCAAAAATTAAAATTGACATGATTTCTTGACAAAGAATTTTCCACCAAATTTTTAATACAATGTTCCTAAATAAGTAAATTTCTCAGAGCAATGGGCCATGACCGGGCCACTTAAAAAAGGCTCGGTGGACCGCAGGTTGAGTATCGCTGATGTAGAGGAATCATACGAAACGAAACTGAATCTACGAATATGCATCTGAAACGAAAACAAGCACAACACAGCATGTTGTAACAACTGATCGAGAAACGCTACTCGAGAAACCTTCGCGCTTTTGATAAACGCGGTTTGAATATGTGCTTGATGAAAATAGAATGCTCATTAAACACATATAATGTGAGAATATAAAATTTTTGACTTCCAATTTGTGTGTGTGTTTTTGCTCTCCCTTTCCATCTGGTGATATTGATCTGGTTGATATTGGAAGTATTGAAGGCGATAAAGCCCGATGGCGTATAAAGAGTTTAATACTAAGTTTCATTTACGTCCGTCTGCTGTGGCGTAACGGACAATATTAGGGCACCCCCTGCAAACTCAAATTTGGGGCCCCAAGCCCAAATATGTGCTTAGCGTCAGTTAGGCTTTGGGCACCTCTCAATGTGGGGGTGTACGTTAGGCCACTGAAAGTGTAAATTAGGTAACTTCAACTGTAACCACTCTGGGTATAATCTTTTAAGATCCATTCTACAAATTCGTGTTGGAACACTTCATATTCCGAAGGGTTGGGAGAATTTAGGGATGTTTTAATCTTTATTATTGCATTTTTATATCATTTAAAACTAACAGACATCTCTCTGTACATTTCTATGAATATTGCTCTCTACAGCTGTATATTATCTCTTTAATGGTATTTAAAGGGCCTAATTAACACACAAGCACTTTTAAATGAAATCTCCTAATCCACGATCATGCTATGCAAATTAACCCTTTAACGGACACATGTTTTGCAAAAATACCGGAAAAAAATCAACCTTTTTTTTATTTAAGAAAATTCATTTTATAGAACCTTGTTTTGGCAAAAAAAGAAACAAAAACAGAAAATCATTTAAAATTTTATTTTAATTTTGGATTTTGATCCACATTGTAGATAAAGCTGAATATTGCAATTTGCACATACATCGACTATTATTATCCTTTTTTGAACTGCTGTTTAAAAATATATTTTTATTAGTAAAAATATTTATATATTTATGTATTTTTTTTTAAAAAAATTAATAATAATAGTAGTATTTATTTTTTAAAAAAGTATTCAAAAATATCTTCTGTGTGATATATTTGGAAGCATATCACACAAAATAGCCAGACATTGCAATTATTACACATATAACAACTTTTTCCCTTTTTCCTTTGCTATTCCTTTTAGCATAACGCAATATCTTGTGTGAGTTTTTTTGGTGTTGGTGGAACAAAACTGGGAAAATGACGTTCCTTTAGCCGTAAAATTCCAGAAGATTTTGAATGAGAATTTATCATCACGAAGACGGATCGCAATCAGTCTGTCTAGTGCAGACGGCGCTCGCTTATATTCGAGTGTGAAAGTTACAGCAGCAGTTTAGCATATTTGAATTAATTCCAGTGCGCACGTTCAGGGATTAAATTCTCTAATGATACATATGTTTGCGTCTTTTATATTATTCCAGCAAGAATTGAATTTTACACGATATATTTTTAATGAGTTGGAATTACATTTTCCTTTTATTCCTTACCATTTTTATCTTTTTAGTGCCACAAAGACTGTTCTGCAATATTCAAAGGCCAACGAAAAGAGTATTGTGTTTTGTACCGTGAAGCTAATACACAGAACATAAAACTAATCCCCATGTGGGTACAGCTTTAAGATACAGTTCTTTTGAAAACAGAACAAGATGTAATAGATAATGTTTTTAAAAACGTATAGTGAACAGAAGTCAGCTTTCTTTCTGAATCATTGTTCTTTCCAGACTATGAATCAATAAAAAGGCTTTTATTACAATAGTATCTCTCGTTGTTAATAAAGAAAACAGAATATCTGAACTCTTACTAGAGGCTATTCATTTAGAACAGTCTAACTGAGACGAAGTTCATTAGCTCATGGCAGAAAAAAAAATTAAAGATATTAAATGAAAAAAAGAATACCATCGATTTACTAGACGAAGAAGTAGGATGCCTATATTATAGATATTAGTTGATCTTGTGGTGCTTTAAACTAATGCAGATAAGAAGGAATGATTTGTTTATTAACGCAGCTTTTTCAAACTGTGGGGCGCACCCCCTAGTGGGGCATGATAGCTCTACAAGGGGGCGCGAGCATATTGGAAAGTCGAAAACAAAAGACTACTTGAAAAAATTATTAATTTACTGAAAGCAAACCAACCAAATTACATTCTGACATAATAAAATTAATATTTCCACTGATATAATATACTTATAAATGTATCAATATTGCAAAATGTATATTATAATTAATTTAACTAAACTAAGTTAAGAACAAGTTTGATAATTACCAGTGACTCCATAGGCTTGTCATATATAAAATTATACATAAATTATATATATATATATATATATATATCATATATAAATACTATATCTATATGATATATATAGATAGTATATGGTATATTATATATATATATATATAAAATTATATAGTAAATTCTTCGCAAACACTGTTAACGTCCTTTTATTGCATTTCAAAGCTTTTCGGAATAATTTTATGATCGTACTTCGGAAAGACGTACCTATACGTCGGGGGCATTTAACGCACCTGTAGAGTGAGACGTATACATACGCCGGTGGCACTGAAGAGGTTTATGTCGTATTGCAGCTTTAGCATCAAAGTATAGTATTATTGAATTCAATGCATTGCTGTTTTTATGGAAGGGGGTTGGCGATGAAAATTATGATTGAATATTAAGTCGCAAATATTGAAAGTTTGAGTAGCACTGTATTAACGTCGTACTTTGAAACAACGCACGGACTATTGGCGATGGACCTCAGAACTATGATCAAGAGACGAGGACGACAGGAGGGCTGGAAGACCACTCTTCTCAGTTCCACATCACTGTAATGTTAGATAGCTCCGACAGATAAATCTTCAGTGGGGCCTTTAATTATGAGGAAGAAAAGGGAGGAGAATAAATGACAAACGTGAAGCTGGTTGAGAAAATCACATTTATTAATTTGATTCCCTGTGTGTTTGGTGGGGGTGGGAGATAGGAACGTAGTGTGAGTAGAGAAGTCATTGAACTAAACTCGAAATAAATACAAAAACAAATAGAAATTGTAATAATTTATTTTTATTAAGTTAAGCACTAAAAACGAGCACACGGTATGCAGAGAAGACAATCTAAAGGGTAAGAATCAATTTGATAATTATATGAATGACATGCAACCTCTCGAAGTTGACAAAGTAAAATTCTTCCGTAATCTTGGAACATAAAAGTGGTTACGCATTAATCAATGCTGCAATATAGTCTACAAACATCTACTGTCAGTTATAATCATCTACTATGTAATCTCTAATCGTCTACTTTGACTAACTTATTGGGTAGTGACGTTCATTTGTAAAGATCGGCGTTGCTCAGGCTTTAAGTGCCAGTTTGGCGAAACAGATGAAAACCGAGATAGAGAGGATAGATATTGCGTTTAGCTCATTGTTACAAAATATATATATAAATATATATATATATATATATACTTTGGTAAACCTTGGTTATGTTTAAAAAATTATATTTGGCTCAAGTGTAATATAGGGGGGCCCACATCGGATTTAGCGATTTTTATCTAAATATCATGGTGAGGTATCGAATTCATTCTAAAATAAATAATAAATAATTCCAAAAAAAGTACCTTGGCGACCGCTTTTAGTCGCCAAAAAGAAAAGGACTGCGCCATGTGCCCCCTATACTACAGTTTAACCAATTATTTATTTTTGATGCAGTAAAAAATTAAAATTTATTATAAGTTTTCATTTGCTCAGATAACCTCTTTTTCTGTCTCTGTCTCTCCGAGGGCGGCTCTAGAGCCGGACAAACCGGACCCCTGCCCGGAGCGGCAATTTTAAGAGCGGCATTTGAATCGAATTTGAAAATATATATCTTTCCTTGTTGTTACAGAAAATTTGAAATATTTTCTTAAAAATTATTGGGTGTGAATTTTTGGTATTTAATTTCCTTATTTTTTGCTCTGTATATTTAATGTCAGTTTCTTGTAATTCGAGGCGCAGATATTTTGCTTTAGTTTTGGGTGTAGTTACTAAAAGTTAACATAAACTCTTGAGATCCCCACTATCACTTAAATCTTTTTCGAAAAAATCGGCCTGCTGGAATGGGCAATTCCTTCTCTTACATTTTACTCGTTTGAAATAATGACAGATAATTATGTCCTTAATTTAGAATTATTTTGTATTTTTTAAGACTTAAAATAATATATATATATATTTATTTATTATATATATATATATACATATATATAGTTATGCTGTTATTTTGTTCGTTATTCAAGTTTTGTAGGTGTGTATCTATGTGACAAAAATTTCTTTTTAAATTATAACTTTTTGCTTTGGAGAGAGGGGTGACATTTTCCATTTTTGTCCGGGGTGGCAAAACTGCTAGAGCCGCGGCCCTGCTCTCCTCACACATACAAGGGCTGCAGTAGCCCGTGGTCAAGGTATCGGATCAGGGAAGGCATGTCATGAGTTCGAGCCCAGTACCACTAAAGACCCGCCGTGTAGGGCAGCGATGCACGTTAAATCTGTTGAGAGCTGAAACATCCTCCCTTTGGTGTGGTGTGGTAGTTAGGAGAGGGGTGTACTAACTCATTTGTCTTCCACGTCACTTGACCATAGTTCAAAATTACGTGGTCCGTCGCCAAAAGCCCTCATGAAGCTGAACAGTGCGACGTTAATATTCACCACTCATTCATTCACTCACACATACAAGATGTTATTTAAACTCTCCTAAAGCAGCACTAGGTACACACACACACACAAAAAGGACTGAACTCCTTACATTACACATTGATTTAGGACATTGATAAGTGGTCGACTAACACCTCTCAGTGACGAAAAAAAAAATCATTAATAACTAGTAAATAAGACATGAGAACAAATACTTGTGGAAGCTGAGCCTCATATCACGACCTTATTTTTGATATTTCCGTCTTAATTTTTTTAATGACAGTTTTTGCATCATTATACACCAGTAGAAAGAAGCACCGTTTAAAGCCTCCTACACAATTACGTCATCCGTGACGTTATCGGCCCATCAGACTCCGAGAAATGACCAAGGATATGTCACTTTTTACAAAATGAAGAGGGCGCTAGTGTCTTGGATTCGACTAAACTTCCTGTTTACGTGAAGGCCAGAATTGAATGCATCAATGCGCAGATAGAGGGGGATGGGGATACATTGAGTAAATTATATAGTAAAAATATTCATTCAATCAAAAAGACTAAGAAAAAATGATAATAGAATATTGTACGCAGATCAGTGACCCCCTTGAAACATAAAAGGGGGCTGCACTTTAAAGGTACTCTTTTCCACAAACCTAACAAAATTCTTTTTTAAATCTATCTCTCTATATATGTAAAGAAGGAAAGTGACTCACTCACTCACTCATCACAATATCTCCGGAACTATTAGACCTACAGAATCAAAATTTGGTAGGCATGTTCTTTTCATGGAGTAGAGATCCGCTACAAAAGGAATTTTTGTGAAAATTCACTCCCAGGGGGCGTTGCAAGAACTTAAGAGGCGTTATAGATAAATATTCCTGTTTTTACCAGCTTTCATTTAACTTGCAATGCAATTTGTTCGGGTGGAATCTTGTAACTTAATTTTGAAGATGATATCTTCAACCGATTGAGCTGAAATTTTGTATACACGCTTAGTTTGGATGACAATGCAATTTCTCAGCCCTGGCCTCGAAGGGAGTCCCTCCAGAAAGGGGTCCCTTACAGGAACTATTTCCTCCCAACTCCTGAGTTTACAAAAATTTTCACACAAAAAATACTACTAGATAGAACTGGTCGAATTGCGTGTACGATACAATTTTTTAAGTATTTTATTCTTTTTAGCGCATTTAAATAAAAGCTTGTTTTTAAAAATATTTTTTTTTCTTTTAATTTTTGAACTATCAGACTTAAAGCCTTGAAATTTTTCTTTCATGGAGAAGGTATATCGGCTCCAAAATAAATATTGTTGAATTGAAATCCACTAAGAATGTGTCTAACAGAAATTAACTCTCAAAGGGATTTACGGAGCTTATTGGTAAAAAAAAAATCCGTTTTTGAATTATTAGATTTAGTCTACTTGAAGCTTGGTAAGCATGTTTATTTTATTGAGTATAACTCCCCCCAAAATAGGTTTTGCGGATTCCACTTTGGAGAGCTGGTTATGAGATCGTAAAAGATAATTCTACTTCAATTTTAGAAATTATTATTTTGAAGTCCTATCCTTTTTAAATCAATAATTGAGACCTATAAGAATGTTTTCCAGTACAATCGAACGCTTAATGCTAAAACTTAGATATCAATATTAATATATATATATATATATATATATATAAACAGTACATAGTCATACAACGTCAGGAAGTACTCAGAGAAGCGGTTGGTAACGACTAGTTAGGTACAGTGAAATACGTTTAATGCGAAAACGCTTAAGACGAAATATCGGTTTACACGAAATGATACAACGGTCCCGGCAAACTATTATGTATTTTCAAGCATTCCCTCCCTCCCTCTTTACACGAAATGGAAATTGTTTTACACGAGAAGATGAAGAAGGTGGATATTGAAACTGTGCCGACACTTAATAAAATGTTTGAGAAATTTTCAGTACTATTGGACTGTGCTATGCCGTCGGAAGAATTTTTGTAGTAGATGATGGTAATGTGTGTACCGCCTCAATTACGGCAGAAAAAGAAATTTTGGAGTTTCTTCAAATCTCAATAAATATCGTTGATGGAGATTCCGATGACGAAAATGAAATGAATAATGCGGCTTCTTTCCCACGTCATCCGAAATGAGGAATATCATGTAAAATATGCATGGTTATTTAGATGCCGATTCTAATTGTGAAATGAATAATAAAATGGACGGCGACATTGAACAATTTACCTCCAATTTGATGATAAAAAAACAATGCAAGGAAAAATATCAGATTATTTTTCAAAAACTCAATAAACACTTTGTTTTTCAAAAAACTTGAAAAATTTTGTACTAAATTTCATTAAGCTCTTGTGAATGCTTTTATTTAGTTGATTTTTATTAAATACATGCAGTAGAGCGCACACAGATATTTTTCAAGGGAGGGGGGTCCTGGGTTGAAAGTTCACCATTCTTGTATCAGGCTATTTTTGATTTTGTCGATTTTCAGGAACAAAACACAGTAAAAAACTAATTATTGAATAAATAATTAGCATTAATTAATAAAATTAATCATTAATAACAAATATTTAATTAAATTTTACGTATTATATACTTAGAATTATAACCAATCGGGAAAAAATCAAGGGCTTTGGGGAGATTCCGGACCCCCCCCCCTTGTGTGCGCCACTGAAAACATGCATATGTTCTTATAAATGTAAATAAAATGTACTCTAATAAACTTAATTTTGTTGAATATACGGATTTTTTTTTATATATATAAGAATATTCTTTAACAGATAATTCTTTTAATATGAAAAAATAATTCAGTCCCCTCAGTTTCGTGATGAACGATTTTCATTGCCTATAACAGTATATCCATTTATGTCATTTTAAGATTATTTAATTATTTTGACTGAAAATATGGAAAAAATAGTAAATCAATTACTCAGTGAAGACAAATTGATAGCAAATGCAGTAATTAGATTAACTCTTTAAACGCAAAATATGGAAAAGAATTTCAATCATAGAGAGTTTGTTCATTTAATAACTCGCCCTTAGAAGCAACAAGAAGACTAGGAGCGACAAATCTCGTCAGTTTGGAACATGATCAAATGACGAGGATGACATCTGAGACGTCACTTCACTCTGTGAACTTCTGTACCATGCCTACGTCAAAAGCTTGAGCCTTGGTAGGTTGGAAGGGCATAATTTCTGTTACCTCATGGATCTTTAGTGACCTCAGGACTTGAACCCACGATTCGACAGAAATAAAGCCGGACGAAAGATCATAACCATGATCACTTGGCTCCTTTTTTGCTGGGGCATAACCCTAAACTCGGGAGTGGTTGCGCGGGGCACAGAGCCATCCCAGGCTCCTCTGGAAAAACTTTTTGTTTGTTACAAATGACTTCGTCAGTATCCTCAGTATATGACAGTGTTCATAAAAACTAAAATGTATTTCTCGCATGTCTCCCTCGTTTTTAAAAATTTCAAACGTTTTTTTTTTTCAATTTGAACGTATTTGGGTCGACTGAATTTCCCGCGCGACCACTTTTGTTCCAAAACATTTTCTATGAACAGGCTGCCTTTTCCCCCTGTAAACGACATTTTTTTTATTGCTGCGTTGTAAGATTCATTATGGTTTATAAATGTAAATGAACAGAATATAAGGAAATGGGCATATCTGTGTGATCTGTATTGCAAGAAGTTAAACTTCGATAAAAAAAAATGATCAAGCAATGGAGATGAAATAATGGAGATTAATCATGATATCGAAAGTAAATTTGAGAAAAAGATGAACATGAAACGCTTGAGTCGGTGAGGAAGATTTTCAAATGCTACCTTAAGAACTCTATCAAAAAGGATACTAAGCCACAAGTGAATCCAGTGGTGTAACATACGCCCCCGTAATCCTCTCATTGTGGGGGACCAGGGTTCTAGGGAGTCCAAAGCCTGACTGCCGCCAAGTACCTATTTTTGTAAAGTCCAACTTGGGCCCAAACCTGACTTTGCAGGGGCAAATGTCCTCCGTTACGCCACTGAGTGAACAAGACACATTGTGTCATGTCAAAAAGGACAAGCAAGAAAAAGTTCAACATACTATCAGTCGATCATCTAAGGACAATAAAACTACAATAACTTGAATAAAATGTGACAGCTTTGCCTACAATTATCATTCCTGTAATATTAGCGAAAAGTTTATGTGATTTGTGTCCTTTATTAAAATCACTCACATTTGAAACATTTTAGTTCTGTTAGATTGGATTTTCCCTCAAATTGTGAAATAAAATTTGAATAATCCTTAAAATTTGGTAGTATACTTTCTCTTAATTAAATTATTTACAAGAATTACGATTTTTATCGTGTACAAAAAAAAAAACATTGGGGACTTTGTCACTCCACGCGATACTATATAACGTTATTATCGGTAATAACGTTAGTGATCACCTTCTCCCGGACTAAAAATGAATTTTTAAAACAGTCGTTTTATAAATAAGGTTTTTCTGAATTATTTTTCTCATATATTATTGTATATTATTGGAAACGGTACATAAATGTATATTTTATCAATAGTAGTGTTTCTATTTTTTTTTTTTAAAAAAGAAAAAGTTTTCAAGTCACAATTCGAAGTTATCCAGTTATCATCATTCTTCAAGTATGCTTAAAAATACAGTTGGAACTCTATTTAACGAAGCCAATAAATCCGAAAAAATTCGTTAAATAGAGATTCATCTTTTAATATTATTAAGAAACCCCATATAAAACAAAAAGTAAATTTTTAAGTAATTCATAAACATTATATATTAGTTAAAAAAGTAATTATTCACACAATAATAATTTTTTTTGAATTAAAATCTATTGATTTTATAAATCTTTCTCATCAAAAAGAAATATGCAAGGGGAAAAAAAAGGTCCAAGAATACATTGCATTTTCAACATTAAAAAATAATTTTACATTAAAATTAATGAATTTTTTAACCACATTTTCTTATTTCAAGCCTACAAGTAATTTTAAGCGTACATTATTTTATAACCAGTAACTCTTTAAGCATACGCTACCACATGCGTCATTAAAAATTCTACTACTGATAAAATCTGTTAGTTTTATTTGAGTTTTTGTTTGAAAAATTATGGTAATTTCATTGCTCTAGGGTAGTTAGGCACCTGGTAAAACTAGGTCAAGGTCATTGATCACCATAAAATGTGCTTAAAAACAGAATAATTTAAAAAATGTCCTGAAATATTTTAAAAATAAGGAGAAAAAAAAATCGAATCACAAGAGTAAAAGTTGGTTAAATAGAAAATGCACTTCGCTGTTGGGAAGTTAATTCAAGAAGAGGATGTTAATTAAGGTAGTAAAATATTTTTGGTTCCAGGAAAAAGTTCGTAAAATAGAGGTTCGTTATATGGAGGTTTGACTGCAATTTATGATTACTGTCACTCCCGCAGATGTTTAATGGTTTAATGAAATGGGATATTACGATAGAGAAAATATTAGTAAGAATAAAAACAGCAGAATCAATAATGATAGAATAAAAGCAAAGAAAATTTCAAATGAAGTACCCAATAAAGAGCACGGTAGAAATACATTAAATAACACTTTTTAGTCCAGCAGTAATGGTCATTTTTTCACACAATTCCTACTATTAGTTCACATTCTTTCTATATATAGCGTATATAAGCATATATAGAAAGGAAATTCGTTCATTGTGTCCCTGTAGCGCAATGGATAGCGCGTTGGACTTCTAATTCAAAGGTCTGTCGCATATCGATTCACAAAGTTCAAGAATGATATTTAACTTATCACAGGTATTTCTTTACGTGGAATACAGAATTATTAAGTTTTCGTAAACTCTGCGAGCTGAACAAACACTTTTTTGTTAAATTCCACGTGAACGAAGTCGCGGGTAACAGTTAGTTATTTAATAAAAATTAATTAAAACAAAATTTTTCTTTGTTGACCTAAGTTAGGAATTGACTTAAAATTTTTTATATTACTTGTTTTTCATTAAAACTATTATTCAAACTGTAAAATGTATATTTAGTAATAAAGCAAAGAATAGAAAGAATGCAATAGTCATTTAAAAAACATTTTTGATATCCAAAACCAGCAGTATTATCAGATTCTCTAATATAACTTATTTCATTGTAATTATAATCAAGATTATTATCAACATACAGGCATAAAACCATGAGTACGCAAATACTAAAAAAATTTTGATGAAATACTTACAACCGTCAAAATTAATTATTCATCCAAAAACCAAATTTCTAGGGATTCAAAATTTATCTCAAAAAAAGTCTCCAATTTTACAATCTACTTTAAATTTGGAGAAAAAATAAGAGAATCAATGAAAAATTATTCTTAAAGATATTTAAGTAAAAGCATATAATTTTTTAAAACTATTTTTCTTATAGCTATATTGGTAACTATTTGCACCTTGATAGCTTTTTACATATTCCAATATATTCCAATTTATAATTCATGCAAATTTTCAAATGAATAACAAACTATACAAGAAAATCGTATTTTTTTAAAATTATTATTAGTATGATTCAATCTGTTAATATATATATAAATTAAATTCCAGAAAAACCACTTTTTAAATAGAAATTTGGAATTAAAATTGGAATGTCGCTCACAAAAGAAGAAATAAAAAGCAAACTTCCAGTAAATGCATATCTAAAACGACTTGTTCTGAAGAAAAACGAATAAATGTACACGAATACTTTTTTATAAGACTCACATAGTTTGAAACATCAGGTTGAAAGTATCAAAGAGAGCAGAATCAAAATGGCTGAATTTGATTGATTGAATTGATTCAGCTACATGAGGGCTTTTGGCGACGGACCACGTAATTCTGAACAATGGTCAAGTGACGTGGACGACACCTGAGCTGGCACCCCCTCTCCTAACTACCACGCTACACCAACGGGAGGACGTTTCAGCTCTCGACAGATTTAACGTGCATCGCTGCCCTACATGGAGGGTCTTTAGTGGTACTGGGCTCGAACTCGCGCGACAAGGCAAGCCACGGTCCGATACCTATACCACTCGGCTACCGCGGCCACTCAAAATGGCTGAAAAAGCAGGATGCTTAATTAAAGTGAAGTTCTTTTAATTAATGTGTTCAGTATTTCCTTTTTTTTGTTATTTATGTTTGTGAATATATTTAACTATTTCGTGGCTAAATTTGCATTTATTTTATCTTTGAGTTTATTTTATTTGTATTTACTTTATCTGTCTACTTAAATAAAGTGACATTCAAATATCTAGTAACAGTTTTTCTGCCTGCATTTTGGAAAGTATTCAACAAAGAATAGGAATTGGCAAGGTAATGTACAATTTGCTGCTTGAAAAGAAAAGAAAATGGAAAGATAATAAAAACAGTATTATCTTTGCCCATTTGTAATGTAAGACTTAGTATTATGCTTCAAATTGTGTGCTCATATGTATATGCACACGCATACACAAAATCCTCAACCTCTTGAAAAAGATGCATGCAGAAACACGATTTTTTTAAAACATATGAAACATTCTTCGTAGCATGCAGAATGTACTTAGAAAAAGCAAACATTTAGGAGTTTTTGTGTTGCACAGTAATAATGTAAAAAAACAGTGTGAAAACTATAAAATTGAGAATTAAAATAAAATTCTTTCATTCTCGCGTTCTGTGTTGAATATTATGCTAGTTATATATGCAATAAAAATGTGCCTTTTTGGAACATTTTGGGTAAAAAAATTGACCTCTTAAGAGTTTAGATTTTCATTAACCCGAATTTTGAATTGACTTAAATATAGAAAGTAAATGAATTTACTACTAATATTGTTTTAAGTTAAAATAAAATGTAACAGTAATTTAAGTACACGATAGCCTTCAGCTTTAATTTATAAATATATACAGACTAACAATATTTTCTCAGAAGATGATTCCCCTCAGAATATCCTTGAGTTAATCCTCTTAAAAGATTCCTTTTCAGAGTAAACATACTTTGATGAACGTTTTAAAATCCCCTTCACTCTTTAGTACATGCTCAATATGTCAAGAGTCATGTTCGAAAATTCCCGTTCGCCCAGAAGAGTTTAGAAGATATCGAAAATTTTCTGCACAGGAAAACCTCAGCAAGTTTTGTTCTAGAATTATGTACTAGCAAATGAAAAATTCAAGATTTGTCGGATAAAGGAAACTTATTTCACGTGTGATAAATAAATTAATAAAAGCTATAAAATAATGTACCTGAATTGTAAGAGAGAATATTACATTCATAAAGAATAACAATATTTAACTATTTTTAGGCATTAAATATGTGCTTTTTATCTTTCGGTAGGATCCCTTAAAATATTTAAATTTTATACCTATGGACATTTTGCACATCAATGAAAAACATTAGAACTCAAAATAGCAAAAACTATGAATATTACAATATTGCATTTCACTTTAGTGGTTAAATCGGTGCTTCTCAAACTTTCAGTATTTGCGACCAGATATTCAATCATAATTTTCATCGTGCCCCTCCTACAATAACAATGTTTTGAATTCAATAATAATATACTTTGACGCTAAAGCTACTATACAACCTTAACCTCTTAAGTGCCACCGGCGTATATAAACGTCTTTCCGAAGAATGATTTTTTCTGTACAATGTTTTCTTTAAAATTATTCCGAAGGTTTTAGAATGCAATAAAAGTATTTTGATAGTGTAAACAAAGGATTTACTTATATATTTATTCCTTTCTCCCCAATGCATCACGTACCTACGTGGAAAACGGTGGCATTAGTGAGCGCATTGTTTAACTTTTAATCGGCAGTTAATAGATTAATTATAAACCGTACAACTTATGAAGATAAGTGTTAATTTGTGCATATAATTTTATATATAACAAACACATGGGGTCACTGGTAATTAATAAATTTGTTTTTAATTTAATATAATTAAATTAATAATAAAATACACCGTACAGTACTGATACATAAAAGCATATTATATTAGTCTAAATGTGTATTCTATTTTTTATTATGTCAGAACATATTTCGTTTGTTTACTTTCAGTACATTAATATATTTTTTAAATGTTCTTTTGTTTTCGTCTTTTCAATATACTCGCGCCCCCTCGTAGAGTTATCACGCCCCCTTAAGGGGTGCGCCCCACTGTTTGAGAAACGCCGGGTAAAATTGTTTTTGTAAATTTTATGTTCTAAATATTACACTTATTGCTTACTGTGAGTTAGATTGCTGTAAATTACAAATTTAACAATCACGTAGTTTTTAATAAACCTTTTTTTTCTGCAAGAAGTTGTTGGTTGCAATTTATTTTTGAAAATAGAATTTTCTTTAGATAATATTCGCACTTTATATTCAATCTTTCATTATAATGCTTAATAAGATATATAACACTTTGAAGTTTTTTTAAGTTTCAGTTTTTACTAAACTAGAATTTCTTGAAAGAAAATATATCAAGACAGTCTATCTCTAGCTGGAATACAAAATTTTTTTTGTCTTTAAGCAAAACACAACATCTGACAGAAAACATTTTTTAATCAGTATTCTACATTTATTAGTATTCTTCAAAGTTGTCAATGAACACAATAAGTCTTCTGAGAGTAAATATTTTTAATTAGTATTCGACATGGATTTAAAAAAAACATTTCAAACAATTCGATTGAAAATACTTTAATATATATAAACTACATATAGAACTTGAAAGATGCCTCTTATCAAGAAATCTGACCAAAATAAAACTGATATCCAAAGGATATCTAACACTTAATTTATGGTAACTTTCTAACGATAATACATATACCATAATAATGTATCACCGAGTAAATATATGATATAAAGCTTATCTAGTTGCCAGTCACTAAAAATAATTTTAACTACAATCAGAATCATTTGAGAATAAGTAATTTTAGCGTATAATATATAATTAATAAGTAATAGAAATTTTTTTTAAGTTAATTCCTACAACAAAGAAACAAAGAACATTTTCATTTTAGTTACTTTTTATTAAATAATTACATTTATGACGTGGTGTGCTCCAAATGATAAGGGACAGACGGGGAAGGGTTCTTTACTAAGTCCACTAGTTATTAAAACACGTTTATTAGACAAAACAAACACATTTACATACATAACTAGAGAACTAACAGTTGACATAGAATTGAAAGGGATCGGAGCGCATGCTCATACATCCTTACAGTTCCGAAACTTGGCCATCACTGAAGATTGTTCTGTTAGCTAGAGGGCGCGAAAGTTAATATGGAAGAGTCTAATTAACGGGGGTTACACATTGAATATAAATATATATATACATATGACAAATCACAATAATAAGTAGCAAAATAGAAAGCGATATTTTCCCTTTTACCTTTCTATATATCGTACTAGACTATTATTTTTGTTTGTTACTATGTATTCATTCTCAAACAACATTCTAAGAAATTAGGCAATCCCAAGTATTAAAAGTCCAACGCGCTATCCAATGCGCTACAGGAACACATCGATTTTCCTTCTATATATGGTGTTGGAGTATTATTTTTGTTTGTTACTATTTATTCATTAATTAAATTAAATTAAATTAAAATTAATATATGCAAAAACTGTATTAACATCAAGGGCCATTCGCTGCAAGTTTAAAAAAATGTATTTGAAATTGAATGGATGAATAGAGAGTGTTTTATCAACGATTGAAAATTTGAACAAGATATAAATAAATAAATAAATATAGGGAGAGTATAAATAATGGTAGGAATTGAAAAGTACATATAAAAACAAAAAAATTTCTGGAACAAAAAGTACTTGGAATATTGATAATAGTCCGTGTAAATAGATGTAAAAATACATAAGGAAAAATACACAAAGAAAAATTCAAAAGACATAAAACAAAAGAAATATAACAAAATTAAACAAAAAATATTACAAGAAATTAATAGTATTCAAAATAAAACAAAATAAAAATAAAAAATTCTGGGGTAATATAAATATGATAAAAATACAGTAAAATAACAAAATATCTAATCATTACGTACTTCAGTACAAAATACAACTTAAGATACATAACACTAGAACATTAGCAGAGCAACAAAAGCAGAGAATGTATTAAATAAATAACTATATGTTGTGTGTGTGTGTATTATTTGTTACAACAATAGTTAGAAGTATCTTGCTAGTAAACAACATACAAACGTACATTATTTAACTATTCTAACATTAATTGGTGCAACGTAGGCTTAATTAATGTCTGAAAATACATAATATAGTAAAATAAAATACAAATTGCATTTCCTACAAAGCTAAGAATGGATGAAAATGGAATTTAAATATATATAAGCAAATATTTCAATTTGAAGTCAATATCTACTATAAATATATGAAAGAAAGTAAGCTTTTAAGTTTTAAAAAGAATATTTTTAAAACTTAATGTGAATGTCTGGAAACGTGGAACATTCGTATACAACAGATATATAGTAAATTAATCAAAGTTGTAATACAAATGTAGGACATTTTTAATGAATAAATGAGATTTATGCTAAGATAAAAGTTGAAAGTCTTACAAATATATTTTAATTGCGGATTCTTTAAAATTTGTTTATATGTATTAAATATATAAAAAACTCTAATATGAATGAAGGAAATGTGTAATGAGAGAAAAAGTGAGGTATGCGTAAAATAATAATAATAAGGTAGTACAAATTACTATAATTTATGCAAAACTAAATTTTGTTTCTCATGGATTTTTGAAAATGATAAAATTTTCACATAAATTATAGAAAAGAAAATTCTAAGAAGTTATAAAAAGGCGAAAGAAAGTTTTTTCGTCGGAGATTTGAGTTATAAGTTGTAAGTTTAAACATTCATATTAAAACATGATTATGCATGCATACGAAATCACGTACAAGATTTGTGCATTTTAAATATCTTAAGGACATGATACTTAGTATGCACAAATAAAATTTATTTAGATAAAGTTAATATCTTTATGCTTAATAAATTTAGTTTTACATAGAAAGATATTGGATAAATTATCCCACACTGCTTCAACAAAATTGAAAGTAAGTAGGAAATGCATAGTTATTATTTTCCTACTGTAGAAAAAGCCCCATAAAATAAAACCCCATAAAAATAGAATGTACATTTTCACTTATTACCTCAGAATAAGTAATATAAGAAAACTTTTAGGTCAATACCTACTTAGGTCCACAGAGAAATTTTTTATTTTAGTTAATTTTTATTAAATAATTACAATTAATATAAATATGTTATATACTTATGACAGAATCAAATATTTAGTGGCAAAATAGAAAGCGATTTTCCTTGCAATTTTCCATTTTCCTTTCTATATAAGGTGTGGGACTATTTTATTTTTGTTTATATTTATTTGTTCTAATAAAATAGTATAGTAAAAGAAATGACATTCTCAGAAATTCCGGATAAGATTCGAACCCACGACCTTTGGATTAGAAAACAAAAGTGCTATCCATTTCACTACAAGGACACAAAGAGCGGTTTTCTTTTATATAGGGTGTTAGACTATTATTTTTGTTTGTTACTATTTATTTGTTAATTAAGTTTAACTAATGAATTAATATTTGAAAAAATTGTACCAACATGAAGTGCCATCCACTACGTTTAAAAAAATGTATGTGAACTTGAGTGGATGAATAAAAAGTATTTTATTAACGATTGAAAATTTAAACACACAAGATTATATATATTTATAAATATTTATAGGAAGAGTGTGCACTAATAGTAGGAATTGAAAAAAACGAGTTTGAAACATCTTTCAAATTTTCAGAATATCTGTAGTGGTAATATATTTTAGCAAATGAAAATATAAATTCCGCCCCTATTTTTATTGGACATAATTTTTAGTACAGATTTTCCAGGGTGTTATTTTGGAACTGTATTCATTTATTGTTAAAGCTCAAACAATCCAGCGAATCCTGAATTAGATTTATAATCCAATTGTATCACAAAATTTAACACAAAAACATGTCGCAATTCTTCCACATTAAGCTTAATTATTCTTTTGCTACTATGTGCTAGATAATTTCATTAGCTACAGTTACTGCTTGGCTACTAAATTATGTTGATTTGATGATTAATTGAATCATGATATCTATCTTGAAAGGAACAACGTTATCTTCATTGCCAATTTCTGTAGCTTGTAATTTCCTTTAGTAGGTTTATCACGTCTTAGCATTTTAGTACATTAGTATCTTGCCTTTTTTCATCTTGCATTTTAATTATAGAACTGAGCAACGTCTTTAAAAGTTTTTAGTTTTATATTAATATATTTAAAGAAAACCAATTTTGGATATTTTACCCTTTTTTTTCCTTTTTTTTAGCTAAAACTTTTGTTATATAAAGAAAAATAAATTACTTTTTACATTCAACTGAAGTATACAATTCAAAATAAATTTTATAGAGATTAACACATATTGTAAGCAGTTCGATAATTCAATTCCTACTCTTATATATAGTTTATTCTCTCCCTATATATATATAATATATATACCTGAGATGGATGACCTAATTTCTGAGAATATGATTTCCTTTTACTATATTATTTTATTAGAATAAATAAATTTAATGAATGAATAAATGGTAGCAAACAACAATAAAAAAATATAGTCCAATATCCTATATAGAAATAAAAATAGAAAATTGCAAGGAAAATCGCTTTCTATTTTGTCACTTAATATTGTGATTCTGTCATATGTATATACATATTTATATTAATTGTAACTATTAAATAAAAAGTAACTAAAATAAAATTTTTCTTTGTTGACCTAAGTAGGATTCGACTTAATTTTTTTTATATTACTTGTTTGAATTTATAGTTAAGACAATGATTGGTTTGGTGAATTGTACAACTAAAGCTACAAATGTGTTCAACTGATTTTAAAAAATTAATAATTCCTACATTTGTCAAAAGGGAATGACCAAGTTACGAGGGTGATACCTGTGAACCGGTACTCCACTCTCCTAACTTCCACACTTGGCAACGTGAGGACTTTGAATGACAACAGATTTAACGTACATCAGCCTCTTTACACGAGATTTATCAGTGGTATCAGGGTTTGAACCCGCCTCTCGCCATTGTCAGTCACCAGTCATGATGACTAGGCTACTGCGACCACACCCAGAGTTAGAAAACCGAGGTTAAGAAAAAGCAAACCACCGGTTTAACCCTTAACTTCGCAATTTTTTAAATTACTATGAAAAAATTATGTCAGCTAGTTCTCAAGTAATAATAAAAGGGAAAAATATGGAAAAAAAAATTAAGCAGTTTTAAATTGAATTTCAGTCATTTTTTTTTTTTGTTGCAGAAGTGCAACATTGCACAGTAGTGCTGTAAATTACAAAACTTTTTTTTATATGAGGATTTTATTATCATCATAAAAGGTTTAAATTCCTTACCTGGTAATTTATTTCGTCAATAAATAAGAGAAAGCATAAAATATAATGGATTATTGTTATAGCAAAAACACAGATCTTGATGCATCAGAGATTTTTATAATTGTTGTGATTTCTGGAAAAAAATGTACTTCCATCTAGTGACAAAATTCGCAAGTATTTCGTTGCAGTAATCTTTTTTTTTCTTCTCTGATAAGTGATTTGTAGGCAATTAAAAAATATTGAGTCTGTTAAATTAAAATAAATCATATGTTGCACAAATGCAACAGTGCGAAGTTAAGGGTAAAAGCTTCATTTCGCGACTATTTTTTTTTAACTCCGATTATTGATCGAATCTCCTTGGTCAAAATAGACCCCGTGACCTCGACTGATTTATTTACTTTTGGAACACTATATTACGAGAAAAATATATATAAATCGTTTCTTCTTACTTTCCTCTCTCTTCTGGATTCCAGTTTTTCTAAATAATCTATAATTGAATAACCGATAATTTTTTTTTTTTTAGTTTTATCCATCGTAAGAGAGGAAATATACTGCTAAAAAAAATCAGGGGAGCACATGGATTTAACAAAATTACGTATAAATATTTCTTCTGATAACTAACGTAAAACAAAACACATCCATAGTCTAAAGCAAGGTTGGCTAACCCGCGGCCCGGGGACTGCATGTGGTCCGCGAATAATTTTATAACCCACGAAATTCATTACAACTTAACAAAATACGATTATTTTGTGCAATATTTTTTTTTCTAGTGCAGTGTTTTGTAACAAATATATTCTATAACGGTTTTTATTTTATTACGTTTTTATACATTCTTATAAGTGATCAGTATTACATTGCAGCGACAACCCGCAACATTACGCTTGTAACTTTCTCACTCTGCTGACTGCTAGAGTTAGGCATATTTGATCAATGCATTATTAGTATTAAATTATCTATGTTTGTATACATGAAAAATAATGTGAAAACAATAAAAGTAAACCATTTCGCTTTAAATTTTCGCTCCAATAAATGTTTGTAACTGGTTCAAATCTAATTATATATTTTTATATGTGGCCCACGAAATTGTAATGTTTTTATGAAGTGGCCGATAAGGTGATTTGTTTGGCCACATCTGGTCTAAAGTACAGAAGAAAGCTTCTCATACAAATCAGAGTTCATGTCGTGAAAAGCCAGAAAAAGGATACAAGTGCGGAAAGCATGATTTCTTTGAAATTGTTTTTCGTTGTATCAGTGCTGAAATTTAACCTTTTAGCTGTTGTTTTGAGAAAAATATGACTGCAAAATGTCTCGACAACGCGATTTACCGAAATCAAAGGCTCGGCGGAATTATCAGGAGACCTGGATCCGGAGAAAAACAAAGAACTGTTGCGGATGCAGTTCAAGTGGCAAGAAGTTACATTACAAGGCTGTGAAATCGGTTCCAATAATTCGGGCATGTTCAGATGTCGGTCAGGACAAGGTCTCGTCCACGTGCTACCACACCATATAATGACCGATATATCCTGTCAACAGCTCATCAAGACAGAACAGCCAATGCGACTCAGATTCAAAGACAGTTTCTATTGGCAAAAAAGGGTGAAAAATTTCCAAATCTAACAATCCGAATCCTTTATGCGGGGCCTGTATAGACGTAGGCCAATAATGTGTCCATTGACCACAAGATACACGTGGCTTGAAGAAATGAACAAAGAGCTTGGATATAAAGTGAGTGGAGTCAAGTGCTGTTTATGGACGAGTCTCGGTTAAATTTAGAGTGTGACACCAGACGTGTTTTTACATGGAAAGAAAGGGGAACAAGAAATAACCTGATATTTTCGTTCAGGAAATATCACATTTCAGGCGGGATTATTTGATGGTGTGGGTTGGAATCAGTCTAGACCAGCGATACTCAACATGCGGCCCACGGGCCACATGTGTCCCACCGGGCTTTTCTGAGTGGCCCTCTCATTGCCCATTGCACACAAAAAAACAGTTATTTACAAATAATGTATTAAAAATTTAGAGGGAAATTCTATCAATTAAGAAATCAAATACATCTATTTTGATATCGATGTCATACGGATATGAATTCAATTTTCAATTCATACCCGACAATTTTCCTTGTCTTTGTTGTAAGAGGTAGTAATAACAAATACCAGTGGAATAGCGAATTGAACTGGAGTAGTGACTATTTTATGGAGGAAATTGAGTTTAAATTGTAAACAAATAATACTGATTTCAGTCTAGAATTCTGTCAAAACTTCTTTTTGTTGCCATTCTACGCTTGATAAATTAATGTTTGAAGTAAATATAAGAGAGGCTTTATCAAAAGCGAAAAAAATCAAATTATCAAACGATTTGGCAGCTTTGTGCGATAATGGGTCATGGGAGGAATGAAACCGAAATTACTTCACAACTAAATAAAAAATGCCTAAACCAGAAAAAAAAAATGTATGCTTGATAGAGATTAATATAGTATTGGAAGCTAAAAAATGAGTTTTAATATTTTAATCCATTTTCCACATTTTAAGAGTCAAATATTGCCTTGGTTTTGTAATGTTTTATTCCATTAATCCTCAGGTTGTGGCCCGCGTGAAATATCCGCCATATGTATACGGCTCGGCGGGAAAAAAGGTTGAGTACCCCTGATCTAGACGGACATACCCGACCGCATATTTGAAATGGTGATTTTATGGCTCCCGGGTATGCGACGGATCCTGAAACCTGTCTCTACCCCTATGCATCCATTCATGATTTTTTTCTTTAAATGCAGGACCTCATACAGCTAGTCTGGTGGATAACTTTCTTGAATCTGAAATAATACAGTGTATGGAGTGGCCAGCATGCTCTTCTGATATTAATTCGATCAGGCGTGTTTGGGATATACTTGGACGATGCTTTGCTGCAAGACCAAGACCTGATGTTACTTGTAGAACTGGAAGATCGGACTTCGTCTAGAGAGGAAGATTATTACCAAAAGTCTCACGGATAACTTCATCGCATCCATGCAAAATAGGCGTGTGGCTATCTTAGCAAGTCGAGGGGACCACACTCCATATTAAATATCCTGAATCATTCAAACAACCAGTTTTTTTTATCGTATACATGTAACCAAACTGTTGCCTTGAAGCATCATGCCATGCTCTTTATACCATTCCAGAGAATTAAGGTTCTCAACCAAAGTGTTTTTTTTTTTTTTACAGAATTGTGTTTTGTTACCCCTGTATTCTCCATTTTATGCCCCTGCATGGCTATCGCACAACGGTTCCTTCAATTTTTTGCCTGCTCCCTTAATTTTTTTGAGTACTGTAAATCCAAAGACATAGCTGTTAATGAACGAAAAATCGCTTACTGCGTAAGCGTGGTTAAATCCAACCCTACCTTCAACCCAATCAAAATTTCCTAACCTGAATCGGAATCAGAGAGTGAACCTGCGACGGTGAAATGACTTTCGGAGAAACCCCGGTTTTCTTCCTTTGACTGCCGGTACAGTAAACAGTAAATACGGTGGTAAGAAGTAAGCGAGAAAGCTCAGTAAAAGGAATAGCAGCAAGCAATAACTGGTGTTTACTTTGAAATAGTAGTGGTAAAATAGAGCGAGAGAACAACGTCAACTCAATAGATTGTAGGACAATAGCGGCCAACAATACACAAAGCAACACCTCTAGGTACACAATCAATGAGAGTACGATTGATATCCTGCAGAATGGCTCTGCCTGTCAACCATTCCCACAATTTGTCTTCTTAACGTGGAGGTGGCAGGGTATGCAAGCGGCGTCCAATCAGCCCCAGATATATTCAATCGATGGAAAATCAAGGGGAAATAGTCAATAGATAAAGGACGAAAAAGAAAATACAGTAGTCTCGAAAACTCGGCCTAATGTAGACTGAAGGGTAGTCTAGTTTGTGAAAATGTCGGGTTATCGAGAATGGGATTAACCCCCTTAAGCAGCCAATGTTTTTTTTACCCAAAATGATTCAGAAAAAGGGCACATCTTTTATTGCATATAATTAAACATAATATTTAAAAAAAATGCGAAAATGGAAGAATTTTTTTAAAATTTTCAATTTTAAAGTTTTCACACTATTTTTTATTTTATAATTGTGGAACACAAGAAATCCTAAATGCTTGCTTTTAAATACACTCTACATGCTATAAAGAATGTTTCTTTTCAATTAAAAGAAGTCCTCTCATACTTACAAAAAGAATTTCATGTTCGTCTTTCTTTTTCAAACAGCTGAGGATTTTGTGTACGTACGCATATAATATATATGCACACGCAAGTTGAAGTAGGGTGTAATACTAAATCTTATACATTGCAATAGGGACAGATATAATATCGGCTTTTTTGAATAATCTCTCCATTTTTATTTCTTCTGGAGCAACAAACTACACATTGGCTTGCCAATCCTTTTTCCTTCATCGAGTATTTTCAAGAATTTAAATTCCTGACTTCAATGAAAAATTTCCGCCTTCACCTCCAAATAAAATCCCGGAGGAGAAGTATTTCAGTACTATGGACAAACTGCATCTCTTAAAGACACACACTAACACTAATAATCTTACTATAAGAATTGAAAAATGTGTAAATCAAATATTGAAAGAAAAAAAAATATGTACCCTTACAGCGGATCAAACTAGTTGCGACCAGCTTTAGGTAGCCCGTACTGACAAACTGACGTACCAGTTAAGTCTGACTGGTGTGCTGACAAACCAGTTAAGAGTTTAAAAAGGAATAAGTACGAGTGTTTCGATAGAAAATATTGTACTGCACTAGTATGTATTGTTTGTTTGAAAATATGACAGAAAATAAGCTTCCCAAATGCCCTTAAAAAAAGGAAAAATATGTGCTTTATGAAGGCATAGAGCATTTATTACATGAAAATGAAAAAAGTTAATGAATACATAGCATGCAGTAATTTACCTGATCAAACACACCACAGAAAAATACTTTTTGAGGGTATAAAGTTATTTATATGAGGAAAATTAAGTAGTCTACTTTACAAAAACTCCCTGGCCACGTTTCTTAAAGAAAGGCGTAATATTCTGTTGTGTTCCGGCTGCACTTGTATTTAAAGTTAAATGTTCATAATTTTCCAGCATGTTTCATTAACTGTGACAATAGCAATAATTTCTCCATAGGACATAATGTCTTGCTTGGTAACGTTCTGGAATTACTGTTCGACGTCATTTTCACAGGTTTCTGCACATCCAGGAACTCTTTTCAAGTGGTCGAGTAAGTTTACTTTTTCTGTATTTTTAACGAGCTCGTGATCAAGGAGTTTTCGCCAGGAACGAACTATCGTTTATGACTCTAATTCGGTCCAAGCATCCGCAACCCAGACAACCACACCCAACACATTAATTTTCTATAAGATTTTAATAAGACCTAGTCTATCACCGTTTTCAGAAAAAAAAAAAAAAAAAAAAAAAAAGGACTTTGAACGGGTCTGCATATAGGATTTTTTTTTTACCTGCAAGTTTGTGGCCGAGTTATCCGGACTGTCGGTTTATCGAGTGCCGAGTTTTCTGGACTCTTCTGTATCTTAGGCTTAAGCCCCATTGCTTGGTTAGTTGGTAGGAGGGGTTTCAGTGAGGAGCTGTGAACCAATTGGGTGAGAGCTTGGAAACCCGTAAAGCCGATAAAGAGAGACATACCCTGATTGGTGGAAATTGATCTAAGTTCCTGCAGACTTTTGTTTTCAAAATGAAAATAAATCTAGTTAAATGAAAATAAAAATTTAAAATTTTGGAAAATCAGGAATTGAAAATCTTAGAAAATTAATCAAAAAGTTGTTCCACACAGTAAACAAGTTGTTCCAACACAGTAAGTTTATCAGCGTCAGGTTTAGTAGCTTTATACTCCCAAGTAAGCTACAGAAGCTTAGGCATTTTGATTAGACTTCAGTGGCGTAACGAAGAATAACCCTGAAAGGTTAGATTTTGGGCCCCAAACCATACTTGGCGTCAGTCAGGAGATGTGGGGTGTACGTTGCGCTACTGCTAGACTTGAAATTTCATCAAGACTTTTCTACAACTTCGAAAAAAGACTGAGAATTTATTAGAATGTTATTTAAGTTGGAATATCCTCGATGGCTTACCTTAAAGAGTTGGCATTATTGTTTCAATTTACAGCTGTAACGTTGAGTTCTTTTTATGCTTATGTAATAGTTTTGTGAGAACAAAATATTAAGATTATATATATTGTCATTTTTTAGTATTGACACTTGGAGCTTTGGGAGAGAGGTATTTTATTTGAAATTATTTGAGACGTGTTAAAATGGTGGTGAAGAGGGTTGAAGACAGTGTGAGTATTAATGGGTGATGTCAGGGCCGATCCTAGCAGAAGTGCAGCGTGTGCACCGCACGCGGGCGAAAACAAGGGTGAGCCGCATATACTATCAATCAAGAATTTTTTCCGAATTTCTCAAAATAAAACTTTAAAAAAATCGAATAAGTTAGTTGAATTTTAAATAGTTCCTGAAAAATCAAAATAAGTCTCGATTTCTTGATAACATAGGATAGTTTAAGAAAAATAAAATGTTAGTGCATAATGTGTTGGTCCATAGTTAATTAATGTCTACTCTTTGTACACATTCTTTATTTGGTATCAAAATTCGTGACAAAGCCGAAAATACGCCAAGAAAAAGTTTTTTTTTTAAATTCACGGTATTGACGGTGCACTGTGGATCGATGCTTAACAAAGGCATCTCAAAAATGATTTTTGTGAAAGTTGCTTTACGAAAATATCTAATACGGTCAATATTGCCTAAGACATAGGAATGTTTAAATTCAATATACATTTGGTGATATTAAAAGTTTTCAGTTTAATAATAGCCTTACAATTTAGAAAACAAAACAGAGAAAAGAAGTTATTTTTGTGTCTATTTGCACTTTTAATAATGTTTTACTTTTTACTCTTATATAGAGGTAGATGAAGTTTATAACGTCAACGTTAAGTATTCGTCCGAATATGAAAAAATCTTCAGAGGGGCGGACATTAGGTCCTTGCACAAGGGCGGCCTATACTCTAGGATCGGTCCTGGGGGAGTATACTTAAGTAACCTTTTTATGACTGCTCTGATTGGACGCTCATACTTAGGCTTCATGACGTAATGTTCATAATTTTCGTTCTTAGCCAAGGTGTGAATAAGATTACGATATTCACCCTCGTTTTTAGTGTACAGCTTGATAAAATTACCATAAAGAATAATTTTTAATTTCAGGAAAATGATCTTTTTTTTTTATTTTGTGTTTCCATTATCTTCATTTTAGTTTTTTCCCCAGGTAAATACATATTAACGTTAAAATAATTATCCGGAGTGCTATGGTCTGGGTAGTAAGGTAAGGAATTATGATCAATCTTCAACTTCTGCCTTTTCTCAATGCCATTCTTCAGCTTCCTGTGTACGTATTCGAAAAATGGAATATCTTCTTTTTCAAATTTAAACATATTAATGTACGTATTGTGAGAATGGTAGAATTCGTTTTTGTCTGGCGCAGTCATCTGGTGTAAATGATGACATGCTGGCTTCGTATACGTCAGTACTGATAAGATCAACTTTGTTGGGATAAATTACCGAGGTAATCAATAGAGATCACCCAAACTCAAAAACTCAAAAGCAATAATAAGTGGTGCAAGGTAGTACGGAAAGCTAAATGACTAATGCGAACAAAGAAATACGGAGGGACGTGATGCGGTCTACAGAACTGTTTCAGCGTATATATCTAAGTAGGAACCAGGGCGTAGCTACCGCCGTATCAACTGCATCAATGATACCGCGTCCCCAAGCTAAGGGGCCTCAACTTGTGTCTTAACAATCCCCAGATGGTAAGGTACCCACCAAAAGGGCCCCCAAGGAATTTTGATACAGAACCCATTCAGGACTAGCTACGCCATTGTCCGGAACAGAAAATAGGAAAGCATCTATGCATCTTGCAGAGCACGTTGACTAATGCGAGCATACGAGTGGGTCTTTTAGAATATGAACTGCAATGCATTGCTCAATCCCACATCTGATATTGTCTGCGATGCTAGAATGACGAATGTTGTGTTTTTTTATTCTGCAGAATACTCAACGGTGATTGGATGATGCAAGGTGAACCGGGGGAGGACACGCCTAAGAGTTCGTACTCGGAGTTTTGAAGGTAGTTTTTGACTTTGGTGAGAGCTAAGAGGCTGCTCTCTAGTTGGTCGATGGTTGGTGAAATGACTCTCATTGGCTTCCGAGTGGGTGCATATAGGTCAATGGAAGGCGGTTGTCCAACGGGGAAGAAAATTTACAGGAAATGAAAAATAAAAATAAAGTAAAGAACTAAAATGAGAATTTTCTAATGGTATAATAACAAATATTATTGCTAGAAATTTAAAGTTGTGGGGAATTATATGAGTCTAGGAGAATTTTTCTTGGCATTTTATTTTTATTATTAGCATCATAGATTTATAAATTTAGCACAATTATATTTTAAGTTTGGGGAAGAGTTACAGAAGTTAATAGCAATTTTTCGAATAGACTGATGCGAACAGTACGCAGTTGGGCATTATACAGCTGTTGATGAAGGACGATGGACACGCCTCCATCTTCCCCACCAAGGCTATCAATACTTGTCAGTAGGTGTGTCGATCTCCTTGATGCACTCTGGCCATGCATGTACCCCTCAAGTTTGCCACATTTCTTTGCTCCAATTATCTTTGCCACAGCCGGTGTACATTGAAAGCGTATAGGTGGATAGAAGATATTAGAAATATGGACCACCCTGCCCTTCTCAATCCAATGATTACGTCCCTTGTAAAATCGTCTGTCTCTTGGAACTGCCTCTGCTGATGGTGGCCTGGCATTCCGTGCAATTATTCGTGTTCTCTGAGACAAGAAACAAAAAATTTGGAACAAAAAACTGCCAGGAAAATTATCGAAAAATAATTTTGCCTGGCAGAAATAAGGGAACGGATATTGCCTATTCTGTAAGGCTCTTTCTTTATATCCTAAGCCCCGAAGAGCTACTTTTTTGCATCATTTACATTACTCAGTTGAAATTTGCACAATTTTTGGGCCACTCCTTCTTGGTGTTGCATGTGCAATATCACGCAATGTATTACGTCATTAACGTCGTCGAAAGCGTATATAGTAAAATAAAGAAAATATTTGCTTCTTGCACATTTAAGAAAAGAGTTAAAAAAACATATTCCTGTTTTTTAATCCTTTTATATTTTCTCGGATATATTTTAAAACAGAAAAACCTGTACAATTTTTCAAATTTGAAGTTATAGCTGAATACCTCATGAGATAATGTTGGGGATATATAAAATTTTCAGTTTATCTAAATGGAATCAATATGTGCAAGAGGTAATTGCGTCTATTTCAACGTCTCGTGGAAAATAACTGATGGAGATAAAAAGGGAAAATAGCTTTTCTCGTCTGACAGAGATAATAACCCTACATGATTGTTAATTGACTAAATTCAAATATCTGTAGTTGCTGCAAAAGAGAAAAATCGAGTAGAATAAATACAGCAATCGTATTTTTCTACCATTTAAAGATAAGCACTTTGAGGAATCATTGTCTGAGACCAGTCTTTTTCCAGTATTTCGCTCTGTCCCCTTTTTCTTTTTGTGGTTTTGTTAAAGAAGTTCTTGGAAACCCTTCTTTAATGATTAAACTAGAAATAAAAAGATATATAATCTGCAAGTACCATAAAACAAATTGTGCATGAAGGACCGTGCATTAAAGATACAATTAGTATATTGAAAAGAGGAATAGCTTATATATCCAAAAATCATATAAGATGAAGAAAATAACTTTATTTAATCGAAAAAAATCACATACAGAAAAGTAATAAATAAACCCAACTATACAACTGTGTAACAGTAAATTAAAAATGCTAGAAATAATATTAACTATTGCCGGCTGATGGAGTATTTGGTTTGGCGCTGGTACACATAAGATTGTGGGTTCGACCCCAGCCCAAATCAGAGGATTTTCATGATGCTGAAAATCAACAGCCTCCATGTCGTATGATTAGGCGGCATGTTAAAGATCCCTAGAGTTCCAGTTTGACTTGGGTGCTCTCGGCAAAATTAAATTTATAGGACTTTATTCGCATAGTCAGAGCACAGGTGACTTTGGGGAGGAAATTGGGCCGTCAAAATTACATTTCGGAGATTGCTATTCCACTATATGGTGCCACACTTAAAAGTGGTACGAACTCTCGGGAATGTACTAGATCTGTGATGGTAAATACCAATCTGCAACCCCATTGAGAAACAAATATTAAGTTATCCGACTACGTTCGGAACCGTGATTTTGTAAAAGCGTATTAATAGTTAATATTTATGATATTTAGTGTCACTTAGATTAGCAAATGTATGTAAAATTGTTTTAAGAATAGTATTACAATAAAAAATTATTTAAGTACAATATTTTGGCAGAAAATGAACATAGAATGACCCATTTTCAAAACGTTCTCCTTTTATGAAAAACTTCCATTATAATAATATTTTGCCTGGATATTGCTGAGACCTCTGTACAGAGGCTGGACTAGAATTTTTGAAATATATAACTTAGAAGTGGATTTATCCATATTTTACTACAACAGAGGGGAGATATTTTAAGAAAAAAACGCCGATCATTATTTCAATGGGTTGTAACCCTGAAAATAATGTGAATTTTTCAAAAATCCTAGTTCAGACTCTCTGGAGAAGTCTTTACTTTATGTAAGGACACACACACACACACACACACACACACACACACACACACACACACACACACACACACACACACACACACACACACACACACACACACACACACACACACACACACACACACACACACACACACACACACACACACACACACACACACACACACACACACACACACACACACACACACACACACACACACACACACACACACACACACACACACACACAAAAAATATTTTAGATATATAAAGGAGAACATTTTGAAATTTTTTTTTTGTCATAATGTCCTTATAACAATTTTATGCATGTATTCTAATCTAAGTGACACTAAATATCATGAAAATTCTCCATTTATGCGCTTTTTTAAAATCACGGTTCCGAACGTAGTAGGATACCTTAATTGTTTGTTTCTACCTATTGCTAATAATTGTATTCATTGATATTGTGTGAAATCACAATCAGAATCTCTGTCCTAGTCAGAAAGATCTTTTTATCCACTATGTTCGATTCCGTAAGCTGTTATAATTCAATTATGACGTTTTGAGAAAATAAAATGTTTTGTATTATTGACTTTTTATAATAAGAAAATGTGTTTTTGCTCGCGCGTTCTTTATTGTAATCCTTGACACCTAGTTAAGCAAATTTTCAATCTCTTTGGAATCTTGAGGGGCGTTCTACAAAGGAATGTCTTAAGGCATGGAGCAACTGGCCCCTGGGCCAGGGCATGAACCGAATAATTCTATCGTCAAATATTATTCTCGGATATATTAAGCAGTTTGAACTATAACGCTAACAGGAAACAGTGGCAAGACTGCCTAATTATGTCATTCCATTGTCTGTGTCTAAACCTAGGCCTAACACCATACATCATTATTACTAATTTATTCGAAAGTTTCATATCTTCCAAATTTTCTGTATTAATTTCGTAAACGTAATTATAGATAATTCTTTTAACACTTAAGGCATCGAGTTTTCATTTTTAAGGCATATTGACCAAATTCCTCTCCAGTAAGCAATTAATTTAGATACCCTTTAGCTGTAGTGTAGTCACAAAGAAGAATTCGTCATATAATCCGAATGAAATATTTTTTTACTTGTCCGCGACCTCTATTTTGTCCTTTACAATTTCATCAAAAATATATATTTGAATGTTAATTTAATGTAATAAAGCTTAAACACTGGACATTTTAATGTCTGTGGTAAACTGATGAATGATTGTAACAAGTTCCTAAAAATACCATTAGAATAAATCAGTCACTTCAAATAAATAAATTAATTAATATGGGTTTTTTCTAGGGACGAGTTTTTTAAAATCATGTATAAAACCATATAAAAAGAGTTTCGTATATTATAATACAGTGAAATACGTTTAAAGCAAAAATGACATGACATGAAAAAAATATTGATGCAGGTTCCGACGACGGAAAAAAAATGAATTATGCAGCTCCTGTGTTCCCGCGTCATCCGAAACGAGGAACATTATGGAAAGTATGTTCAGTTACACACATTCCAATAGTGAAATGAATAACAAAATGGACGACTTCCAACAATTTATTAACAATTTGATGCTTAAAATGACAATACAAAGAAAAATACGAGATTATTTTCCAAAAACTCAATGTTTTATTTTTCAAAAAACTTTAAAAATGTTGTATTAAATTTATTTTTCTTAAGGATGTTTTTGTTTCTTTGACTTTTATTACATACATGCATATTTACATATCTATGTAAATAAAATAAACTTCAATAAATTTAATTTTGTTGATTTTTTTTCTTTTTTTGCAATATCCTTCAACACGAAATTCTTTTAACCCGAAAAAAATTTCAGTCCCTCCTGTTTCGTGCTAAGCGATTTTCACTGTACTTAAAATTCACAAAAAACCTGGATTTTGAAATTGATTACTACCAACGCTATTGTAAAAGTTACAATTAGAGTATCTTAAAATAATCCACTTCAAAATTCCTTTACTGTATAAAATAAGTCTTCGATGATACTAAACATGCTCTTATTGTGTCCTAAAAATTTTTTTTGCGAAGTTGTACAAAATGCTTTCTTTTTCTTCATTTTTTTTTAACAAAGGACTTTACATCGAAGTGAACAATGGGTTTTTTCCAAGTCTCATTTTGTTTTTTGTATTAACTTTCATCCATTGATTCGCTTCAACCTTGACAGTTAAGGTTCATTTCACTGAATCTACGCTTAGTTTCTTTTCCTTTTGTCCATTCAGGTATTGACTGCATTTTCCCCAATACTCCTCTGTCTATTAAAATAATATATGCAGCCTGTATTGATTCTTTGCTTACGCCATCAGATGTTAGTAACGTTAAATGAAAATCTTGCAATCATTTTGAGTTTCATGATATAAATATTGCGGAAAAGATGTTTGATTTTAGGAATAAAAGCAAGTTTTGAAAACATATTGACACAAAATTATTCATAGTTTTATATACTAACTAGCCGTTACCTACACACTTCGTTGGGTATTTCATGATGTTGAATATATATAAATATATATATATATATATATATAGGTCAATTCTCTATTAACAAGAGATCACATCCAAACAATAAACTCGACAAACACATAGACAGCAGGAAAATCACACAATGAAGGACAAAAGAGTAATCGAGATAATAAATATAAAATGGATGCTACAGTGCCATGAACAATACTGACTTAGGACAGTTAGTATATAAAAATTAATTTATATAAAAGTGGGGTTGAACATGTTTTTGGCCAGCCAACCTTCCCCTTTATTTGTAAATAACACTGAGCAAAACCAATAGGAAATAATGGATAGAAATATCTAAATCCATTACAAGATAGAGGTAACTTACCTAAAAATTGCACTTACAAATGCAAAGCCCGCGCTAAATCTGGGGAGGAAACATTCAATTTGTTGCCAGATTCTATACCCTAATACAGATTTAAATCAAAAAAGTGGCTCAAATGTAGCACTTAACAAAAGATTACAAATGGAAATAAAAATTAAAATTGTTGCATATTATAGCATAACTATAATACTTCCAGAGTAAATATGAATAAAATAATAGTAAGTAATTTCTAATCTAATATTAGACTATGGAGATAACTATATCAAAATATTTGTTTATAGTAATAAGCTATTATCAATCTCATAATTTTAATTCTAACTATTTTGAATAGCTTTATTAATATAACTATTAATAAAATAAATTGGGTATTTCTGATTTAAGCATAAATTACTGATATCTAAGTCCTAGCTTTAAAAATTTGATTGCATTGAAAAATGTACTAATACCTGTAACTCTCACTTCTTTATATAAAAAGGACAGAACTTTTAACTAATAATCTCTAAAATTGAAGTAGAATGATTTCTTGCGCTCTCGTAACCCAAGAACCAAGAGGATTTCCGCAAAACCAATTTTTAGTGCATCTCTACTCTGTAAAGTAAACATGAGGGCCAAAATTCAAGTCTAAATATAATACAGCAAAAACGGAATTTTTATTATCAATATGTTCTGTAACCCGGTTGAGAGTTGATTTCCAAAAGAACCGTTCTTAGCGGATTTCAACTCAACTAAAGTAACATGCAAGCCAAATTTCATTATTATAGTCCTAGCACTTCGAAGACGGGAATTTTTTTATCAGTACACCCCAGTAACCCCCAATGCTCCCTCAGGAGTCGATTTCAGTAAAGCCCATTCTTAGCGGATCTCTATTGAACAAAAGAAACACGCTAAACAAATTTCAAGTATGTAGGCCTAACAATTCAAAAACAGGAATTTCTTTCTATAACTCCCCGTAACCCACTTTGGGGTCTATTGTGGTAAAAAATATTTTGTAGCGGATGTCTACTCTATGAAAAGGAATCTACTTACCAAATTTTAAGACTGTATGTCTAATAGTTTCAAAATGGAAAAAAAAAATTATCTATAACGCAACGCCACTTGGGGAACGATTTTTGTAAAATCCGCGTTTTTGAACGAATATCTACTCCATAAAAGGAATCTGCTTAACAGTTTTCAAGATTGTACATCAAATAGTTTAAAAATGAAAATATTTATCCATAACGCATCTTAAGCTCCCGCAACGCCACTTGTGGGTGGATTTTCACAAAACCCATTTTGAACCTGATCTATTCCATAACAGAAATCTGCTTACCGAATTTCAAGACTGTACGACTAATAGTTTAAAAATGAAAATAATTATCTATAACGCTCATTTGGGGATCTCTACTCCATGAAAGGAACATGCCTACTAAATTTCAAGTCTGTAGATTTAATAGTTTCTGAGATATCGGCTTGAGTGAGTGAATAAGTGAGTCTCTATTCTCCTTTATATTATATTAATAAAACTTAATAGAATATATGTGTTTAATTTAAACATTTCGTTACATTTTAAAAATTTTTGAAATAGAAATTTTTGAATAGAACGCGTTATTAGGTAGAAATTAAAATCAATCTTAAGGGCCAGATAACAAATGAGCTTTTACTTTTTAATGTTTAGGTTTACGCAACGATATCAAACACATACCATACCTACTTCACGTTAATTAACTTTCCATCCTTTAAGATTTTAAGCTATTACAGTAGAACGTCGTTTATCCGAACGTTTATTATCCAGAGCGTCAAATATCCGGACCTACTGCTGCTCAAGAGAATCAGAGACCTTGAAACGAAAAAACGAAGGTGTACAATGGTACAGCGAATTCCCACAATAAATGTAAAATTGCGACATTTTGCACCATTTTGCTTTTTCTTCAAGCATGTTTCCCGCATGTGATGATTTTCAATATTCGTATAGTATCCGGTTTCATATTCCGCATGGATCGCATTCGGTGTTCGGTTATCCGAACAATCGCGTATCCGAACAGTATCCGGTCCCAATTGACTCGGATAAACGAAACTATACTGTGTGTATCTTCTTTTGTATGTAAGTGAATCATTAATATCTTCATGTTAAATCTTTATGTGTTTGTGTTTTACGTACAGTAGGCAGTAGCGCACACATAGGAATTTTTCAAGGGTAGTTGGGTTCCGGGGGGTGGAAAGTTCACCATGCTTGTTTCATGCTCCTTTTGATTTTGTCGATTTTCGGGAACAAAACACAGTAAAAAACTAATTATTGAATAAATAATTATCATTAATTAATAAAATTAATCATTAATAACAAATACTTGAATAAATTTTACGTACTATATACTTAGATTCATAATCAATTGGAAAAAATATCAAGGGCTTTGGGGGGTTCCGGACCCACAGGACCCCCCTCCCTTGTGTGCACCACTGACAGTAGGTGATAGTAAATTGCTCCGAATCCAATGATATATCATTTAGAATGTCCTTGATGCAATATATCTTTTAGCCTCGAACTTTCGTCTTTTAGATTTATTTTATATTTTTCATGTTTCTTTTAAATAAGAAACGCCCTTTTCATGGCTACGATACATCTGCTACTAGACGGGCTTTGATTTTGTTATTTTGTTCCGCAAATATTTTTCCATTAAAAATATTCTTTTGATATTTTTTTATTTAATTTTTTTGCTATTATGTAATTTCTTTCAAGTAATAAAATAAAACGAAATGCATGTGATTATGCAAAATAAATCATCTTTGAACACTTAAAACACACCCAGTTTGGCTGAAGTGCACTGATGCCACATATTGATTAAAAAAATAAAAATAAAATCATCATCTAAGATTAAAGGTATTGAGATGTGCATTGTAATAGTTATACTAACACATGAATTCTATTGTTCGAATAATTATTTGAATGATGTTTGATTTAAAATGATTTTGTATGGCAATCTATAAAATATTAAGAGGAGTGGAAACCTTCTCTCTCTCTATACCGACAATGTTAAATTGGCTGTTTTCGATGTACCTTTTCTCAAAATCTGTTATACGTATATGTTTGAAATTTTTCATCCAATTAAAGTAAACCTTTCTCATTATACTGAAATGAGCATTTAGCTAATTTTGAATTTTAGCTTAATTTATAAAATATTTTATCAAACATAGTGAAATTTGACCCATTTTTCGCATAAAAATTTGTAAAAAATAAATTTTTGAGTTTTTTACAAAAACTCATTTCAGTATATATTAGCCATCATAATAAATATATCATAAAAAATTTACTCACCTGTGAACAGTAGTTTTTCAGAAAAGGTACATCGAACATCAAAATTTACATTTTGAGATAAATTGATTTTAATGTTTACAGTGAGATTTCTAATCGGCCAGGAAATATAAAAATAAATAAATAAATAAAAGGTTCAATTTACAATTAAATTTGGCCTACCAATTTATAATTTGATTTATATCAGACGTTCAACTTTTAAGCAAAAACGAAATACATTGTTTACATTTTTGGCCATTCAAATGGGCGTGGCCCAGTTTCAACGATTATTTAAAAATAGGTTTTAAGGGCTTCTAATTACCCTAGAAGTTAATGTAAGGTATTTTTAGAAAGGTTAAAATCTACAAAATTTGAAAATGTAAAAATCTCAAATTGTCAAAAAATAAGATTTTAGCTTTCCAAAACCTCTTAACTTCAAAAATGCAAATCAAGTTCAAAATTGAATTGAAATGCCAAACCTGATATTGAACAATTTTGTTTCCCTCATCGCCAAATTTAATGTTATGTAAGAAATTTAAAGAGAATGGAAAGGATGTTTTTTTAAAAAAAATTTCTTTAGAGGAAAGATAATGCATTATTTTCAAATTAATGCCAACATTTTAATCGCTTGGCATTTTTTATGCATTATGGATGCCAAGAGGAATGTCAAATTAGAAGTTATTTCTCTTTTTTTCTAATAGACTGTGAATATTGGCAACTAAGCCTTTGCAGACACGGTGTCCCCAAATGTGTGAGAGCCATTATTTCATGATGGCGCCATCTAACATCGGCTTTAGCTACCAAATTTAGACACTTCAAGCTTTCATTGGATGCTAAATATTGACGTGATTTAATTTTGCCGAGAGTACCAGAGACAAATTGATACATAAGGGTTCTTTGACGTCACATAATTATATGACATGCTTCCCTACGATTTTCACATCCAAGAAAATTTATCGACTCTAGCTATGTGAACTAGGAGAAAAAGAACAAAATTCATTACGTATTGTAAGCGACTTCCCCCTGAAATCGCTTTCTCACCGCCCTGCCTACCTAAAGATGTTTTGAGGGAACAAAGCATGACCAGAAACTTCCATGATAAATCTAATTTATTATTATTCAATCACACTAATCAACCACAAAGTAAACCACAAAAGGAAGCCCTAGGAGTGATATAAAGAAAGCAACAACCCTAAGTGAATAAGCGCAAGCCAACAAATCAATTTAACCCAGCGTTTCTCAAACTGTCGGGTGCGCCCCCTAGGGGCGAGACATCCCTAGGAGGGGGCGCGAGCATATCGAAAAGTTGAAAACAAAAGATAATTTTAAAAAATTATTTATTTACTGAAAGTAAATAAGCAATTTACATTCTGACTTAATAAAAAATAAAAATAAAAAACATTTACATCGATGTAATACACTTATAATTGTATCAGTGCTACACAATGTATTTTATAATTAATTTAACAGTTCAAAGTTAAGAACAAGTTTAATAATTACCAGTGACTCCACGGGCTTTTCATGTATAAAATTATATGCAAACATTAACAATTATTTTGTTAATTTTTTTTGAACAGTTTATAATTAATCCCTAAACTACCGAATAAAAGTTACGCGATTCACTTCCCAATGCATCGTTTTGCATGTATGCAAAAGTATGTAATGTATTGGGGAGGAGAAGATAGAGGGAATAAATAAGAAAATCATCTGAAATAAGTAAATCCTTCGCAAGCACTGTGGAATTCATTTTATAGCATTCCAAAGCCTTCGGAATAATTTTACAGATAGCAGTGAACAAAAAAGATCATACTTCGGAAAGACGTATAAATACGCCCAGCGCAATTTACGCATTAGCTGAGCGAAACGTTTATATACTCCAGGCGGTACTTAAGAGGTTAAAGTCATGTTATAGATTTAAAGTCAAAGAAACGTATTATTGAATTCAATACATTGTTATTGTATGGAGGGGGGCTCAATGAAAATTATGATTGAATATTGGGTCGCGAGTATTGAAAGTTTGAGAAGCACTGATTTAACCTTAATCAATCATAACCTATCAATTCCTAATCCACTAATTTAGTATAGTAGCAAAACTCCGTCCTTATATAAGTTGCGTAAATCCTTAATCTCACCTTAGTAACGCTGCAACAGATGTTCCGCTCCTTCGGCCCTACAATTACTAAACTCTAACTTTATATATTCTAACTAATTTGTATACCAGGTTTCTTCTTGAGAGGGATGGCTGTGAATTAAACGCGATGCTAGCCCAAAGATTCCCGAAGAGGATTAGTTTTTGAAGTTCGCGTAAAGACCCGTCACAGTACGACAAATTCTATGACGTGTTTTGAGTTTAAATCAAAACAAATATCAGTCTCTCACTTGTATGTAAAATTTAAAAGTGCAATAATTTTTTTAAAAAAAGTAAAGATGTGTGTGCAAAAAAAAAAAACGACTTAAGTGTTTTTAAAAATATTTATTTCTTTTTATATAATGTGGGTATTTTCAAATATTGAGTGCCTTTTTTCTTCATGAATATTGTTGACAAACTTTTCTGTTTGTCTTTAAAATAAGTCTACATAAAAAGCAAAAGTTGGCAACAGTAACTGGCATGAACAAATTGGCTGAAATCACATCATTACAATACGTCATTATAAATCAAACCGACTGTTTTAAAAAATATCTTATTTTATTATTATTTACAGATTTTGTGAATTATTACACGCTAAGATTTAAATTATAAGGCATCTATGGATGGGTAAAAAACATTTAATCTTTTTGTGTGTTTTATCTCAGTTATTTAAGTTTAGATATGAATTTCATGTTGCAAGTGTGAAAACTGTTAGAAACGTCTAATATTGCAATAAATATTTTATAGTTTGGCTTCTGGAAAAGCACATATTTCAGGAGCAAAACAATAAAATTTTTGTATTATTAGAATAACGAAAAATCCGATTGATTAATCAAATATATTAGCCTTTAAAGGAGGATTTTATTAGCTACCAAAGGGGACTGGTCTCAGTCTGTCTTTTTTCAATATTATTTAGGTTATTATTCAAGCCTGCTTTCACCAGCAATGATTTTAATTTTAAATTGCATCATATCAATGAAAAATTTTATTTTTAATAGTTTGTTCGATTTATATTTGTTTCAATAGCCCTTGGTTGCTAACACTGCTCTCTTTGCACAGATAATTTAAGCATATTGTGGCTCTAAGTCGTACAGTAGGAGGCTTGTCAGTTGTCGACTTCGTCATCTGTGATCATTTCTGTTAATATTTCACGACTCGGGTGGATTGGAGGTAGCGTACCAGCTTCGTAAGTCTAAAGGTCGTATCACACGTACACGTTTCGAGCAATTTTTCGTCCAATTCGTGCAATTTTTACTTAGTTACCATAGCAACGGCTTTCGAACAACTTTTGCTAGTGAGCTCAAAAAGTTGTACCAAATAAAAGTTGCTTGAAATTCCAGCCAACGGGGTTCTTCGGCACCCTACGACATAAACAAGATGGCTGCGTCGATTTCGTCAAACGCATCAGATATGGCGTATAATATTTCAATGGTGTATAATATTTTAACGGTGCATATTATTTTAAATAGAATGAGCGCCATTTCGGTTTACGCCCATCAACAAAAGCGCAGCGAAATTAAAGAAAGAATTTTGGATGTTCGTTTGCCGAAGCAGAAAAATCGACGAGTAATTTTTCAGTGTGGAGATAGAGTGCGGCTGACATCAGAGCATGTCGTTTTGTGTACGGCAACCCTTCACCCTCAGATAAGACGAAAAATTAGTCCAAAAAGTTGCACCAAAAATGAATGTGTTATACGGCCTTAAGGTTGCGGGTTCGACCCCGGTTGGAGACGACAGATTTTCTGGATGCGAAAATGGTAGGCAGGCATGTCATATGATTATGTGGCATGTAAAAGATACCTTAAGTATCAATTCGGCTCTGGTACTCTCGGCAAAATTAAATCACAGTCCGACGAAAGTTTGTATTGAATAAAATTCACACGTCAAAATTTGGTAGTGGAAGCCGCCACTAGAGTGTGCCACCAATGAAATAACTTCCACTCTTGGGGACTTGCCGTGTCTGCAAAAACTAAGTTGCTAACATGCAGCTCATTGGGAGAAAAAAAACATTTCTCTTTTTTGAAACATAATAAAATGCTAGCCATTACACAGCCATTTCGTTGAGTACTTCATGAGCCCGTGGGAGCCCCATTTTTACGTTATCTACGCGACCTGTATCTGTAGGAAATAACGAACCAGACATATCATTCATCTTAATATCTCTTTATTAAGATCTTAACTTAATCATTATACACAATGATAATAATAATTATAGAAAGCGGATCTGGAGTGAGAAGATACAATTCGTTTTCCCAAATAATCGCGTAATTGACCACTATATCTAACTTTACAGATTACTGTTAAACTCCTTAATACACGTAGTTTCCTTATATCTGAATTGAAGACGCTTACCGCTAAATCCTAGATAACAGCTACTCTCTTGGTCACACTGACGTGGCTTTTTAATCCTTGTGGAATGGTATCCACCTTTATCTTGAAGACACAGGTACACACGGCTAGGTTAATTCTTGAACTAGTAATTTGCTCTAACTCTAACTTAAACGTTTTAAATCATAAACATAGACCTCATATAGCAACTTCACATAGCCACCCCGTGAACGCTAAACTTCTACTATTTATAAGATTCCTAATTTGCATTTTCTCACTTTCTTTTTCTCGAGTTGGTTGGAAAGAATTGCCATTCTGGCCCTAAAGAACCCCAAGAGTATATTAATGGAAATCGCGATGAAACCCGTCACATCTTGTATGACCATATATTATTTTTTTTAAAGCAATTGTTATCTAAGCCCTAGAATTCAGCTTTTGATTGTACAGAAAAACATTTTTTTAGCCATCACCTCTTAAATCAAAAAGGATAGAAATTGAATTTCAAAAACGGAAGTTTATTTATGTTCTACACCTCCATAACCTCCCTCTGGATGTCGATTTCTGCAGAACCCGTTCTTAGCGGATCTCCACTCAATAAGGGGAACATGCCTGTCTAATTTCAAGTCTGTATGACTAATAGATTCAGAGATTTTGTGATGAGTGAGTCGTTTTTCTCTTGTATATATATAGATTATGTATTATCTTTATTGTATTCATTTTAATTTAAACTTCATGAAATGATAAAAAATGATTCTATACATTATTAATGTCTTTAATATTTTTCAATTTGTAGCTGAATGGAAAAGATTTTCTTGGCTATTATGCGATTACATGTTATCACAAAACATTTTTTTTATGATTTATAAATAAAACCAGAAAATAATGTTGGAATGTTTCCTTTTTAACATGAAATATTAATTCAAATACTGATTGCAAATTAACTTTAAAAAAAAATCTTGTCTATCTTAATGTTTTAATCTTCCATAAATTTAAATTATATTAAATTATGAAATTTTAAGAGCTACAGGATGTGCATATTTAATTTTTGAATAAAAAGGGTTTTAATTTCCTTTTAAATTAAAACGTGAAGCTATTATTATTATTATTTTGTAATTCTGATTATCCATATAACAAAAGTAGCATTAATTATACTTTTTATTGTATTTTGTGAAACAAAATTTCAGATTTTTCTATATATTCAATCATTAGAAATTACATGGAAACATTAATTAACTAATTATTAATATTATTTTACTTTTTCTTCAATCATTCGGAAATACGTTTAACTCTAAAAACGTCTGTATGAATTGATCGTTTTTAAGAAAACTGCAAAATCAGTTCAAAAGAACACCACAAAAGTTAGATTCTTTAGTTTCTTGATACAAAATATATTCCTTTTTTTCCAAATGTATTCAATTGTGCAATATATTTAATAAATAATTTCTTAAAGGAAAAATATTTTTATAACGTCATCTAGTGATCAATATGCGAACTAAGAATTAGTTAAACTCATAAAAGTAAAGAATGTACCATAATTTTCCTGGAATTATAAGCCATAAGAAGATTATTGTCTGGTATGGTAACCACAGTTTTGTCATTTCTTCTACGCATTTTTTTAATTGGTTATGGAATTTCTATTAATTTTTTCTAATGTAATATTATTTGAAAACAAGAAACCTTCACAAAATCGAAGCTACATTAAAATAAAAAAAATTGTAAAATATTCCAAACATTTAAATTATCTTAAAATTGAGGCTAAGTCTATACTGTAGTCAGTTTTGATTTTTATCATTTTTCACGTCAGAATAAATTTTCAATCTGTTAAGTTTTGATGATTTTAGGGTGTGTTTGGGTCCGTCTCTTTTATAATTTCATGGCAGTCAGATATTTTTCAGTTTTGTCTCAAAGTGAAAAATATGAGCTGAGATTATTAAAATAACAACATTCAAGTTTGGATTTAACCAGCATATATTGCTCATATAATAATGCATATATTTCGATTCTAGACAACTTGTTTCCTTACATACGACTAAAGTTTGTAATTGGGTCCCCTGCCTCAGAAAGAGGGGTAGATACCTGTTGTAATTTGCATTTTTCGCATCCTCTTAGAGATGTCACTTCATAGTTCCAAGTAATTACAGTTGAATCATAAGTGACTATGTCTAATTGGATGACTCTTCTTACTTCTCGTAAAGATAGATTTCCAGGCACTTTAAATAATTGAACAGGGTAGACTTGGAAAACATGGCAACAAAACACTAATTTAAAAATACCCTACACAAAAATACATTGCATTTTCCTCGTAATTAAGATATTTCAAAATTTAGAATATGGTCTTTTCTAATGGTATATGAACAAACTTCTAATTCTTGTTGCTATATGCATAAAAAGTTCCGCAATAAATTCTGCAATTGCCCATATTTGACAAATACTTTAGGTAATATGGGCACCTGGAAATATAGGTAGGTTGTATTACGAAAAAGACAAGAGACTCTGTCATCTCTACATTTACTTTTTCCCAACAGAAATGCATCTTTGCACAAATTACATGTTTTTCAAAAGTCAAAAGTAAAATTAAATATTTGTTATTGAACAAATTATATCACATAGAAAACGCGCAAGTTTTTCCCTATAAATTAAAAATAATTGAATGATGAAAATCAGATATACTATAACATTGACACAAATTGCTAACTTAAAGAAAACAACACTTAAGGTATCCGACTACGTGTGCCCGGAACCGCATTTTAAAAGCATTGATAAATGGAGCTGGCTTCTTTTCGCGATGGGTAAAATCGTTTTAGATTAATGGTTATGTATAAATTATTTTAAGGAATATTTTAACAAAACAAATCATTTAAATACACTATTTTGGCAAAAATTAACTTAGGAATACCTTTTTTCCAAATAAAATTTTCTTGAAAAATGTTTATTATAATAATATTTTGCTTGTATACAGCAAAGACCTCTGTTCAGAGGCTCAACTAGAATTTTTGAAATATATAACTTCAAAGTGGGTTTATCCATGTCTTACGACAACAGAGGGGAGAAATTTAAGAAAAAAACGCCGATAATTATTTCAAATGGCTGTAACTCTGAAAATGATGTGAACTTTTCAAAAATCATAGTTGAGCTCTCTGTACAGAGGTCTGAGCTTTATACAGGCAAAATATTATTATAATAGAAGTATTTTTCACAAAAGGAGAACATTTTGAAAAAAAGATCATTCTAAGTTAATTTTTAGCCGAAATATTGTATTTAAATAATTTGTTTTTGTGAAAATGTCCTTAAAACAATTTTATGCATGTATTCTAATCTAAGTGACACTAAATATCACGAAAATTATCCATTTATGCGCCTTTTTAACACAGCCCTGAACGTAGTCGGATACCTGTTGTATCCGACTACGCTCCGGAATTATATTTCGGCTAAAAAATTAACTTCTTAGAATGAAATTTTTCAAAATATTCTCCTTGTGAAAAATGCTTCTATTATAATAATATTTTGCCTGTATATAGCTCAGACCTCAAACAGAGGCGCAACTAGAATTTTTAGAAATATATAACTTAGAAGGGTTTATCCGTGTTTTACGACACACAACAGAGGGAAGAAATTTTAACAAAAAAACGCCGATAATTATTTAAAGTGATTGTAACTCTGAAAATAAGGTGAATTTTTCAAAAATCATAGTTGAGCCTCTGTACAGAGGTCTGAGCTATATGCAGGCAAAATAGTATTATAATAGAAGCATTTTTCACGAAAGGAGAAAATTTTGAAAAAAGTTTATTGTAAGTTAATTTTTAGCCGAAATATTGTATTTAAATAACTTTTTTTGTCAAAATGTCCTTACAATAATTTTATACATGTATTCTAATCTAAGTGACACTAAATATCCTGAAAATTATCCAGTAATGCGCCTTTTTAAAACCACGGTTCCGAACGTAGTCGGATACCTTAATGAGGACTTGCACTTGTATCATACGCTACACTCATTACGATAGACGGAGTCACCCTCTAACTCTACTCATAGAACCAGGATGAAAACCCCCAATAACATTAAGTAACTCATCCTGATTTCTATATTCGATCACAGTCTGGAAATCAGATTTGTGGTCAATGGATAATATTTATGATATTTAGTGTCACTTTGTGATTACATGTAAACAGCTTTTATCATGACAAACATTAAATACAATATTTTTGGCCAAAAACTTCTTGTATCGTGTCTTTTTCTTCAGTCGTTTCCTTTAAAGTTTATTGTATTAATATTTTTCGTATATAGTTTCAGACCTCTGGTACAGAGGCTGAACTATGATTTTGAAAAATTCAAAATTATTTTCAGAGTTACAACCACTTGAAATAATTATCGGCGTATTTTCTTAAAATTTCTCCTTTCTGTTTTCGTAAAACATGGATAAACCGACTTCCAAGTTATGTATTTTAAAAATTTAGTTGAGCCTTCACAGAGGTCTGAGCCATATAAAGGCAAAAATATTAATACAATAGGAAGCATTTTGACAAAAGGAGAACATCGGTGCTAAGTTATTCCTAAGTTAATTTTTTGCCACAAAATATTGTATTTAAATAATTTTTTGTCATAATGTCATTAAAACAATTTTATACATGTATTCTAATCTAAGTGACACTAAATATCATAAATATTATCCATTTACACGCTTTTGCAAAATCACGGTTCCGAACGTAGTCGGATACCTTAATAGTTAGAACCACAAACAGGACAACTGCAGAATGCATTGTGTTCGCAGAATCTGTTGTTCTACGTTTTGTTCCTGCATTTTCCTCTACGACATCCATTGACTACTCTCTGCTTCATAGACGCCAGACCTGCACTGGTCAACTATCTCGGAACGCTTTTACGCGTTCATGTTTCGCAGATTATTTTCAGTTTTAGAATTTGAATCAGCTCCTCCAAAATTGGTGCAGCTGACGGCGAGGATTCAGTAGTGACAATAGATGAGCTATGTGTTGCTATAATTCAACCAAAATTATTATGAGGAACAGATTTATTGGAAAGAAGATTGGATTTTATGGAAAGATAAACCCACAGGACATGTAGGACGAGAGGATGGTCCGGAGTTGGAACACATTACTTCATCAACTCAACGGACTGGGGTGTTTGATTGTGGTTAGTGTAAACTAGCATGCCCTTCCCCATGTAGCAGTATAATGCCATAATTTTGATGCATAAGTAACCTAATGGTTATTGTAAGAGCATCAAATATTTAATCTCAGTTTAATTGCCTCATGAAAAGAAATATCATAACATTTCGGCTCTACCCATATTACCCTAAATCTTACTGCAAATGTTTGCTTTATAGGTACATTATTCAATAGTTAGCATTACCGCTGTTCAAGCGAGAACGAACGAAACCTCCCACTCCAGTCAACGGATAGTACACTCTCATATAAGATTGCAGCCATTTATAGGGGTTTCATGAAAAATTAGTTAATTTTGCGTGATAAATCTTAAGTAAGATAACTGAAATATAACAACCTAAATTTGCAATATCGGGTAATCGTATTTACATTAGAAATGGTCCGTTTGCACTTTGAACCGCACAACAGCACAAACAAATCACACAGCCGCCATGCCACTTGAGAATTGCCAACTCCCCATTGCGAATGCACCAACACAAAATCATTATGTGTAATACGGGTATTTGCTTAAATGTGTCCATATTGCCTTAGTTTGTCAAGTTTACCCTATCGCAGTGTTTCTCGTTGTAAGGCGCCCCTAGGGGACGTGCAATAGCCCTGGCTACAAGGGGCGAAAAGCCTTGAAAATTGAAAAAGAATTCTTTAAAAAATTATTAACTTATTGAAAGTAAGCTAACTAATACATTCTGACATAATAAAAACAAAATACTCATTTACAATATAATAAACTTATAAATGTACCAGTGTAGTGCACAATCTATTTTATAATTAACTTAACAATACTAAGTTAAGGACAAGTTTAATAATTACCAGTGACCTAATGGATTTGTGTTATATATAAAATTATATACCAACATTAATATGCTTATCTCGATAATTTGTACGGTTTATAATTAATCTCTTAAATGCCGATTAAAAATGATGCGATTCGATCTCCAATGCCCCCATTTAGCACGTAGGTAAGCGTATGTGGTGTATTGAGGGGGTGGGTGGTAGAAAGGAAATAAATAATCAAATCATCTGAAATAAGTGAATCCTTCGCAAACACTGTCAAGGCAATTTTTTTGCTTTCTAAAGAATTTTATGTATAGCAGTACACAGAAAAGATATAACTTCGGAAAGACGTATTTATACGTCTGAGGGCAATAAACACAGTGGTTGAGTGAGACGTTTATATACGTTGGGGGCTTAAGACGTTTAAGTCGTATTGTATGTTTAACTTCGTAGTATTATTGAATTTAATACATCGCTATTGTATGGAGGGGGGGCGATGCACACACACAAATTATGATTGAATATTGGGTCGCAAACATTGGAAGTTTGAGAAGCACTGCCCTATCGAGATCAATTGAATAAAGTCCTAGCAATATAATTGAATTGATTTTACACACTTATCTTTGCATTTTAATTATGTAAAGGTATAACATCGAATAGAAAAATAAAAACTATAAAATTAAGGAAATAAATATTTTAAAAGGGGAAAAAATGTGAAGTAATAAAGAAGAATAAAACATTTTATAACACACAGATTAAAACTTCTTGTTTTGTTTAATAAAATGAAGAAATCATTAGTATTTTGCTGCTCTTTTGTATCTCATAAATAATTATGTAAATGGATTAAATTCTTGTGGCGTCATAGTTACTAGATAACTACATCAATCGGTACAATTCATGAGACATATTAGTCACATGATAAATGCAATCCTGTGTTTTCAGCCTATAAGTGCTTCACTGTTTCTTCTCGCAGAAACTTTCTTTTAAAAAGTACAGATTAATCAACAATAATAACGCCAAGTAAGCAGAATACATTTGATTGAAAAGTGCGGGTATATACGGAAGGTCGTTCGCAATTTATGGAAACTATTTTGTACTTTATTTCCTCGTTTGTATTTTGAGGTAAAACTTTGGCAACTTCAGAATAATCCTAATGTTTTCTTTTGATTGGATTGTAAAATAAAAGAGATTTAGTTTGAAAATAGCTTTCAAAATTGATAGATAGCTCGAAGGCTACGCAGTTACGCTTTCCAAGGAGAAATATTCGAATCAACAAATTATAAAGCCGTGTAAAATCTCGGCCATTGCATTCCAAAAAAGATATTTATAATACATTAAATCTGAAAATAAAAACCCGTCTAGCTAAAAGTAAAAATGAAAACCTAACCACTCCATCCTATAACTGTCCGAATGAAGGAGAAAGTGGAGTCTCTAATCCTAAAAGAAAATAAGCCGACTCAAAGATGCTTTGCGCAGAAATTAGGAATTCATAAAGATTTAAAGTTAAAAAAGATGCTGAAACCTAGAGTTCATCTGCTTTTGCCAAAATTCATTGCTGAAAGAAAAACAAGCTGTAGAAAAGTGTATGAAAAACAAAAAATGTAAATTTGTGGTAACACCCGATGAAGCATGTGCATATTTAAGTAACTGTAATAAAAGAAGAAAAATCACATCACAGGAATGACCGAACGAAATGGTTCCGTTAGTGTACAGAAAAATCCTCAAAGAGATTCATGATAGTTGCAGGATTTTGTTATAACAACATATTAAAAATAACAAAAGCCTCAAGTCAAGCTAAAATTAGTTCACTCAACTATCAACAGAAAATATTTCAGAATCACTTATTGAAGAAGAAATTTTAGCTTTGTATCGAAAGAACATTGATAAATTTGAACTTCATAGGGACAAAGCCTCTAGTCACACGTTTAAATCATCTGCCACTTATTTAGCAAAGAAAGAATTAGAAACAGGAATGAAGTACACCCCATTTGATAAAATACCTGTAAATCGCCTGAGGATTCTCCAATGGACTTTTGTGTTTATGGTTTATTATAAAAGATCCTTAGGAATACTGCATAAACGAACACTAAATGGACTTTGGAAAATGGTTCAAAAAGAATAGAGTAAAATTTGCGTGACAATACTAAGAAAAAGTTTACTTTCATAGAAAATTAAAACTAGAGCTATTGTCGAGAATCATGACTATCAAATATCAGCAAATTGCCACAAAAATTGCGGCATTTATAGATAAAAATTAACTATCAAAATCGTTTCCATAAAATACGAACGACGTTCTGCAAAACACAAATTTTTTCTTTAACCTTACAAGCTTTTTGACGAATTTTTTCTTAATATCTTATTTTTACCCAATTATAAAATTTGAAATTTTATCTAAATTTTATATACAGTAGAACGTCGTTTATCCGAATCCTTGGGGTCGAACCCCCGATAGCGTGGTTCAAAACCCGAAAACCGAACGCGATCCTCGATATATAAACCGGCCCTATACGAATTTGAAAATCATCACATGTAGGAAGGTTTTGAAAAAAAAAGAAAAAAATAGGTAAATTGCCGCAATTTTACATTTATTGTGAAGAATAATCACTTTTTTTTCGTTATACCTTTGTTACTTGTTTTTTTTAAAAATCTGTGATTATCTTGAACATTAATAGTTGAGTAAGACAGCACCCCTTTTTTTGTTGTCCCCCCATAGCTGTATCTAACGGAAAACGCGTCAGCTTTTGATGGACCCTTGCTACTTTCGTTGTTGATGTCCTCATCCTCACGTTTATCGTCGACAGGGTCGGATTTTTCTTCACGGAAGTCACAATCTCGTCATCATTTAACTTTTAAAAATATAGCTTCTGCATCCTGCCATCCAAGTTTCTACATCTTCATCGCATTCTGAAACCGGGGATCGAATGGAAAAAATCGGTATTCTCCTCCCTTTTCCGTTTAAAACAATTGAAAACGTATTCAAAACAATACATGAGTTGGAAAAAAAAAAAAAAAATGGTCGGGATATTTATGCCCGGATAATAAAAGTTCGGATAAATGGCGTTCTACTGTATATAAAAAAACATGTAAATGTTTAATGCCAGTTTTATATACAATAGAGAACGTCTAATTCCTTTTATCAGTTTGAACGTCATGGAATTTATCCCATTCCACCTTCACGATGCTTGAAAATATATCTTAAATGTTTTATAAAACTGGATCGTTGTTTAAAATTATGAGGTCCGTTGCCAATAGACCTCGTGTTGCTTCAGATTGCAACGGAAATTCAATTCAAATGAAACAAGACCAATAAAGCTAAAACTGTTTTTTTTCTTTTTTTTTAAACTTTCTTTTTTAGTCAAAGAATCTTTCACAGTGGAATACTTTTTTGTTGTTAAATATTATGTGAAAAAACAAAAAGTCAGCCATAATAGTTCGATTTTACAGAATAAATTTCATATTTAAATAATTTTAATTTTTTCCCCTTGCATTATTTTTTTTTATATCTGAGAACAAAAAAAGACCCAACTCGTCTAACTTAACCCTATACACGAATTTGATCAATGAAATTTTTGTTTGATAAAAACGAAAAAAAAAAATTCGATTTTCGGAAGGCATTTCATGGATTTGGAAATCCAGCAATTACATTCCCGCTCGAAAAGGTTAGAATAATAAAATCAATTTTTTTTTTTTTCTTTTTCAAAAAAGGAACTTTGATTAATAAAAAATAGTTAGAGTTGATATTTTTGATTTTTGTATTTTAGAATAGAATATTTTCTACTGAAATAAACTAGCTAAGAAGAATTTTATAACAATTTTTTGCTTCTTCCTAAGAAATTTTATCTTCGGCAGTTGGTGTCATATTGTACCCTGAGTATTTCAATATATGCTTTTCAAGTTCCAAAAATATATATATATATATATGTCACTCTTAATATCAGAATTTATTGGATGAAATATTTGCCTTTCTTGGAAGCGCTGACTGTTTCTCGGTAAATATTTGTAACCGCACATAAATAATAAATAAATAAATATATAAAACTTTTATGTGATATAGGACAAAAAAATAATCAAAGAATAACCTCCTTTTTTTCATTTTTATTATTTAAATATTTAAATGTAAAGTTTCATAAAACGAAATTTTATAAAAATTGCAAGATTATACGGCAGTCTCTAATTTTCTGTTTTTTATGCAAAACCTTTGAATGGGACACAAAGAATAATTAAAGTGTAAAATAATAGGAATTTTCTGGCAAAATCCTACAGTCCTAAGCATGCTAAGTTAAAAGATAAATTTTGTGAAGGTCTCAGAACCTGACCAACTGTTTCACGATTACTAAAAGTTCTGAATAATTTAACCCTATTTTCCTCCATTTTCATATAAATTCCATATAACATACAGGATGTCCAAAAAATAGCAAACTCTCCCCAGAATCCTCTGAGGGGGTACATAAAGTGCCTAAGAACTATTGTCCCCGCGTTCTTCTTCTAACAAAACCCCCCTTTTTTAAATTTGGTTTTCCCCCCAAACCAAAAGTAAAACAACAAAGATGCAAATAAGTAACCTTTAAAAGGATAGAAAGTTTAGTGAGCAAGATGGAAATTTTGGGAAAGCTGAGTTCGGAGATGAAAAAGTGTGGATCGACGGTTTAGAATCGACGCCCACCCTAATCTATACAAGGTGCATACTATTGCACACGGGGCCATCAGTCTACCTGGTAACTGTATCATTGGTATTAAACCCAAAGGTGGGGGAATATATTCTGAACGCTAGTATATTATTGAATCGAGATTAGGCGGATCTAATTTTATATTGATAAGGATCTAATTGCGCGATCTAGTCATTTAAAAACGGCGTATTTTGGTTTTTATTCTCATTAATATTTGTTCGATATCTAAGTAATTTAAAGTTAAATTCTTAAAAAAAGTCATTAAATTTAAAATTCTCATCCTTCCGATAATCCCACACCTCTAACACGCGGAAAACCCCCAAAGAAAAGCTATCGACAGATGGCTATGTCGCCCCATTCTTATGACCCGGTTTACGTGAAAAATACGGTTAATGGTGATGAACCAATGATGATGCACAATGGTTCAAGATGGGTTCCAGCCCAATTTTGTGCTCCTGTACGTGATTGGCTAGATATGGCTTACTCCGGTTGCTGGATCAAACATGTGGGTTCAACTATGGTCCCTGCCATGATTACCAATTCTCACACTGTTGGACTTTTTCCCCTGTGATGCCATCTGAAGGCAATTTTGTGTCGAGACTTAGTGAATACACAAATGTAATTACAGTCGAATATTTATATAACGAACCTCTATATTGCGAATTTTTCTAAATAGAGAACTTCTTCCCGGTACCAAGAACATTTCAAGATTTTCTTCGTAAAATAACCTCTCTATAGCGAAGTGCATTTTCTAAATAACGAACTTTTTCCTTGTGATTCAATTTTTTTCTCCCTGTTTTAAAAGTATTTCTGGACGTTTCAAGTTATTCTCTTTTTTTAACATATTTTATGGTGGTCATAAATTTTGAACTAGTTTTTCATTAGGTGACTAATTCCCGGGGGCAATATAATTCTGGGCGTTTCTCAAGAAAGAAATTTTTTCCCTCTTGTAGTTCACTGTAAACATCTTCGATATCCCCTTTCACACTCTCAGTGGAGTTGTCTCTCTTGAACTAGTCTTCATTCATTTGTAGTGTTGATCAGTTGTACTGGTAACTTCGTTTCTTGTAGCTCGAAAATGTCAAAACGTAAGTGTTTAAGCATCAGTGTAAAAAATCAATTCTTCAGGAAGTTGATAAAGACGTCAAGAATTTTTTACTATTTTTTTTTATAGGTAAGATATATAAAATAAATATATATTAATTTACAAAAAGGTGTGAATAATTACTTTTTTTAATATATAGTGTTTATGAATTTAAAATTTGTTTATGTGGTTCATGAAAGAGATTGAAAGATGAACCTCTGTATAACGAATTTTCCATATAACGAACTTTTTTTTCGGGATTTAGTGACTTCATTATTTAGATATCTGACTGTAGTTTCTCGTCTGCATGTTGCTTGTACTTCGGTGGACACCACGCTGCCGCGACGTGTGCAGTCAATCATTCCACAGTGCACTCAAGACTGCCTCGATATGCTCAGCAGGCACTTTGAACATCTGCCTTTTAAAAATTTGCAAATACTGCAACTGATGTGTCCAATACAGTTCTTGCGAGAGGTTGTCATCTCTCTCTTGGGGACCTAGATATGTGGGAGGTAGGGAAGAAACACTCGCCATGATCCAATCAATCTATTTATTTATCACTCAATAAAACGACACAAATTCAATTAAAAAAGAAAAGAGAATTGTCTCTTTAAGCGGGGGGGAAAAAAATCAAAAAAGGAGAATATCAAACTCGATTCTTTTTTTGGGGCAAATTATCACCCGATTTAATCTAATATCAATTTAATCTCAGTGAACAATCCCCCTTTAAAGTTCCTTTTTAAAAGTCTTTTCACAATAATTCAAATATATCCCATTAACAATCTCGTTGTTCGGTTTTATCTCCTCTCTTCTCTCTATTCTAAAGAAATTTGTTCATATAATTTGAATTCAATTTTCTTTTTAAACGGGTTGAAAAACCTTTGAACTGTACCCAAATATTTCCCCAAGAGGATTGGTTGAAGGATGCGGATGACCCCACATCCTTCATTGATTTTTTGGGTAACTTTTTTTTTCGTATTTTTCCCCCAAACATGGATCATACAATCATTATCTGGGGTATTTTATTTTTCCCAAAGGGGAAATCTACTTTATAAGTTTGGGCTTTTTTTGGGGTACCCTGAAACGTGATTTTTAACACGAGAACAGCTGGCAAGGGACCTCATAATTTTGAACCAAGTTCATGTCACAAGGGTTTATTGTTTATTAAAATCGTATTTAGAAACAACACGAATAATTTCGACAATGTACCACTTAATTTTGAACCACGGTCCTTACAGTCTTTCCCATTTCCACTCTCAAAATTTCCCCCTCACGACAAAAGGGGTTTTTACCTCTCATTTAACGCCTAGTCCACGGAGGGGATAAAATGGAAAAGGGGCGAACGGGAACACCGTGACTAAAAAAATTTTGTAATTTTACATAAATTAGATTTTTTACATTTTAAAGAGACATGGATGATTAATATATCAACTCTTTTTATAATTTAATCTCTGACACTGGATTCTCCAGGAAATTTAAATTCCGGATTTTTTTATTACAAACTTAATTATTCGTCTTTTTTTTTAAAAAGTATAACAGTATCCCAGGTTTTCGTAAGAGATCTCAATTAAGAAAAGGTAAAAAATCTTTTTTTCGAAAAAAATTTTAAAAAAAAATTTCTTTTTAAATGACGTGTATCAGAATAACCCCTTTAAGAAACTGTAAAGCAATAAAAAGTTTTTGCAATAAATGAATATATTAACCACTTAACAGTTTCTTTTTCTTTCATATTTGTCAAAAAATCAACATTATTTTGTAAACAATTTAAGAGGAAATAAATTTATATAAACTCAAATCAGGGTCAGAATGTTATAATATTGAATTTAAAGAATTATGTAATATTTATTTTCATTGAAAAACATATTTTTCCTTAAAGTTGGCTTTTTCCAAAAAAAAAGCGAACTCAAAAGAACACTTTACAGAAATGTATATTGATTTAAAAGATAATATTGTACACAGTTAATTATTCTCTTAAATTTTTTTGGGGTAAAAAAAGGGGAGACAACTAGTCCAACATCGCAATCGGGACAGAAATATCATAGTATTTTTTCACGCGTTTTCCAAAATCGTTTCTTTGCAACCAATACACAAAACATTGCCTTGTTGGTCTCAATTTTTTGTCGGTGGGAGGAATCACTTCTAAAAAGTTCTTTTCTGTTCAATTGTAAGAGACTGGACAAAATTCCTAGTCGTCCTTTTTTCTCATTTACCACCCCATGTCTTTAAATAAGGCGATCTATAATATAAGCCCGAAATTCAAATGAGAGATAATTTTCCTCCCGGTTTCTGATATAAAACGAAAGCATTCCACAATAATGTTCTAAAAGATGGAAGAATATTTTTTATATTATTTCGTACCTCTTTTTTTGTTATTATTGGGTAATTTGTGAGATGCTGATCCATTCTATCTACACCACGAGAAAAGTTCGATAACAAACTTTCACTACTCTTAGAATCATTTAGAGAAATTTCAGAATCACTATCTGAGTCAATATCAGAATTATTTTCTGTTGTAAGCCTCTCATAATGACTCATTTGTTTTCTATTTTAAGCTCGAAATTTAAAAGAAATAGTGTTCGTAGTTTAAGGTACACCGATGTAATAAAAAGAAAATCCCCGCTTTATTCAGTCTAAAAGAATGTAGTTAAACCTAACCTTGAGCCGCTTTAGACATCTTTTTATAATCCTAACTTTACTCGACTGTTAGAGACATTTGTTGGAAGTATTGCACACTAAACGAGCAAAAAATGTGGGCAAATCAGAGGATTAGAGCAGAAAAAAGTGTTGCTCAAGCACCGCTTGGGAAGTTTCATTTCATGTGCCCGAGCAGTGTTCGGGCAAAACTGGGAAGTGGTTAATATGATTAATCACACATTGGTAGAGAGCAGAGATGGGCGATTATTTTGGGAAGCAGCCACATTGTGGAAGCAGAGGATATCAGAAGGCCACATCTTTTTAAAATGATATCATTCATTAATTTACCTTACATCTCAGAAAAGGTATAAATTGTTCCATAAAAGCCAATAAATATAAGTTAAATAAAATAGTGACATTTTATTCGATTTATTTACTGAGCTAATTTCGTATCATCAATAGCTGTGAGCACATTTTATTTTAAAATACGTTTAATGAGACAAATGTACCCTATCACACTTTTCTACAATTTGTTTTTGGGAGTGATATTGCTTGTTGAAATTCTCATCACAGCCTGCAAATTTAAGTCAACCCACTATAAAGAACATTTTCTCTATGTTTTGTGTTCTAACTGTCATGGCGGGTCATATATTGCGCGCGGGATACTATTTGCTCTCCCCTGGTAGAATGTAACTCATTATATATATATATATATATATATATATATATATATATATATATATATATATAAAAATTTATTCGAATTTTTTTCGAACTTATATATATTTATTCGAAGCTAAGCCGACATTCATTCTATGCCGAACCCCAAATTTTCAACATGGTTCTGTGAAAAAATAGAAAATAGTGTAAAATGGTTTACCGATATTCAATATTTAAGGAATGAAAAAGCAAAATATTAAAATGATAAGTAGTAAGAGATGAATAATTAATTTATTTTACCTGTATTAAAAACCTTTTAAATACATACACGAACCGGCAATCGCTCTAACCGTCTTTGTCATGTTCAATTTTCCCCATCCAACGAATTTTTTTGCCGTCTATTTTAAGACGTACCAGATTTTCATTAGTATTAACACTAGGAAAAAAGTGTGGCTTAGATTCGAATATATACGGTAAATATTATATTGAGGGTACTTTCCCATTTCTCCGGTGCAGACGATAAAGTCGCCAAAAATTAAAACAACCGACGCCAAACGGAATACTCCCGCTGGTAACCTTTTACAACCCCATTTTCAAAACAAATCACAATCTTTTCTTGTGAGTGACGTCTTTTTCATAATATATCAAAAATTGAAAAACCAATAAGAACAATCAATTATTAACATTTTTTTTTATGCACATATTGTGTATTGTCGCCAATAAAGCCTGCCAATTCAGATACGTTCCTTGATTTCTCAAAATTGCTTTTGTTTGGGTCCGAGAAAATCCTGCACCCAAAAATGTCTTTCATGTATTTCGTATAATGAAAAATTATGTCATACTCTCCTTTAAAATGATTAAGGGGTTTCACCCATGTGACGGCCTGTTTTCTTAAGCATTTTTAGGTAATTGTTTTGACGACTAGTAAAATGATAGAAATTTACGTTTTTTATCATTTATTTATATGTATCTTACGAATATGTATATAAACTTTTAGCCAAAAATATCCAATAGAACGTGAGTTATAGCGCTGTGAACACACCCACCTCGAAAAAAAAGGACGCTCACTTCCGCCACGATTCCGGCTGATTGGCTTATTTAAAAAAAAAAAAATAACGGCGTTTAAATTTATAAGCTTAAATGCACCGAATGAAATATACTCAATTGAAAATATCAAACATTGGATTTTTGGTACACTTCTGAAGAAAAAATTTCGAATTTCATGTGTTTTTTATGTTTTTGTTATAAAAAATAGAAATATTTTGAATTTTGGAATGATCGTAGTTCATTTGGTGCGTATATTTGTGCTGAGTCTACCCTATAATTTGAAGTCATTCGGTCCAACCGTTCTTGAGATATGACGGAGGAAATTTTGAAAAACGCAGTTTTCGGAAAAACGTGTTTAAAGTTTCAAATCCGATTAAAACCATGAAAATCTTAGCACTCCGAACAGCTGCTCTTTTAACAGTTACTTCTTTATCACGACTTCGAATTTTAAAAAAAATCACTTAACCACCGTATTCTAGACATGTTAAAAAAGCATTTTATGAAAAATCTTTTTATTTTTTGAACCCATCACATGGGTGAACACCCTTAATGTTATCACTTGGGAAAATTATATTTTAATTCTAACTAGAATTAAAGTTTATTCAAAATACAAAAGGTAAGGAAGTTTTTTAAAAAAAGTTTAGTGTAGAATTTTTTGCGAAATTTGAAATTAGTTGAAAATTTTTGGGGATCCTGTAAGAGAAACCTTAATGTAGGAGACATAAACACCTTGAATAGTAAAGTATATGTTTTTATAATTACACTACCAAAATGAAATTCATTTTAAAATTTCTTAACGAATCCAACCTTTATTTTGCAATCACTTACGTTAATCACTTCTTATACAATCTCTTATGTCTCGCTTTACCGCCCGCACTGTCTCCCCTGTCTGACTCACAGCACCCCCACTTAGTTGGGGATACCATTGCATAACACAGCTGTTGAAACAGCGCCATCTATATTTCCTAAGCACATGGTTCTTGAAAATGCATGCGATACCTTACTGAACTTATATTAATTAAATTATGAGAATAGAGAAGTCATTTCAGACGTTTCTAGTGACGTTTATTCGTCCACAAAAGAAAGAATAACAATATACACATACATTCAGAGAGAGAGAGAGAGTATGCTTTCTAATTATTACCCTTTTTTATTATTTCTGCTTTATTATTTTCAGAAAAATAATTGACCTATTTGAAGAATTTTTTCATTTCTCGGCTATAAAATTTTAAAAAAAAAAAGGAGTCTAAGAAAAATGCGAAAATTGAGCTTGCGAAATAAATCCCTTCCCTAAAAAAGGAACACCAAGAAGAATAAAATATAAATGTTCTATTTTTTTAGCATACTTGTCTTAAGGTGACTGCATTCGAAACCGTGACTTTGAAAAGTGAAAAAGTCGACCCCGGCCCAAGTCAGTGAATTTTCATGATGCAGAAAATCGACAGCGGCCATGTCGTATGATTATGCGGCATATAAAAAATCCCTTGGAGTGCCCTCGGTAAAATTAATTTCCTAAGTTCAATTTCGCATCGCCAGAGATCAGAGACCCTCTGGGGAGGAAACTGGGCGTCAAAATTACTTGCGGCAATTGGTATCGCCTATATGGTGCCGAAATAAAAAGTGATACCAGCTCCTGAGGAATGAACTAGGTCTGCAAAGGTAAAAAATACCAATACGCAGCCCATTAGAGAAAAAAAAAGTGTGTGAATGAATATTTTTTTTTGTTTAGTGTCAGTTGCAATAGAATATACACAGAAAAATGTCTTAAGGATATAATTACAAAAATATTATTTAAATGCATATATTTTGGTCTAAAATGAAGAAAAGAATGACACATTTTCAAAACATCCGCCGTTTATAAAAATGCTTCTATAATGATATATTGCCAATATATACCGGAGTTCAAAATGAAGAGAATTTTTAGATTTTATCAATTATCTATATATATATGGAACTTCTGGGCATTTATTAATAAAATTTGGTATGTGTATAGGGCTCATGTAATGAAAAAAGAAACATTTAACAGTTAAAATACAATTACGGGATCGTGCATAACACTCATCGGAGTCGGAAGGTATAAAACAGTAATTGCAAAATAGGAAAAATTGTGTGTGGTTACGGTCCCCTCTTTCAGATAAACAAGTCTCACACCGTGATTTTACACCGTAAATGAGTTCCTGTGGCAATTAATCCCACTCATTCAGCAACTTTGTTTTCGGCAATGGATGGTTATCGGAAGGGAATTGTGAGTTGCAGTTGCTCAGGCATTTTCTGTAATCTATACCAGGGTAGGCAGCCTATGGCTCGCGTGCCATATGTGGCACGCGGTACCATTCTAGTGGCATCTGCACTACTTTACAAATTTACCACTTTTTAAGTGGATAAAGTTGATAAATTTGTAATAGGTTTTTTATTTGACAAATATTTTGAGAAATAAGGACATCTATGGAATAACGAAAAAATTTAAAAGATAACTCTAAAGGTAAATTTACAGTTGTTTTGTAAACTATTGAATGTCATTGCTGGAGAGATTTAATTGTTCCAAGAAAGAAAATTGAATGTATACTCTACTTTTCTCTTTTGGTTCTTTCTATCTAAGTGAAAATTCTTTCCTCATATGAAAAATATTTCGAGTCTGCAAACAAATTGTTTAACGACTGAATGCTCAGAATCATGTCAAATTGAAAGTCACAAATCATATCCCTGAATTTGCGGTTTGAAATCGAGCGGTGCAAGCACTAGGATTAAAATGTATACGCATTAAAATTTTTATTTATCTTTCTATTCAGCGATAATGAAGGGAAATACTTATATTTTATGTTGTCTATTTCTTATTTAAATAAATATGTTTAAAAATACATAATATATGTTAAATTTTAATTGTTTATTTTTGTTGAAGTAATAGTTAAATTTTATATAGTTTATTTTTATGTTAAGACATATTAAATGATGCAAGATTAAGATGTAACAAAACTGTAAATATCTGTATTATTGACCTTTGTTCTCTAACTCCGCATGCTTTATCACGGGAATCGAATTGTTTCAAAAATATTCTATTATGTGGCACGCTGAATCCTATTGGTAGATTGGCACTCCAAAGTTAAAAGGGTGTCGGCCCCTGGTCTATACGCCTTTTTAAAACCCCGGGGGAAAAAATTTTTAAAAAAAAAAAAAAAAAGGGGAATTTTTTTTTAAAAAAAAAACCCCCCCAAAAAGGTTCCCCCCAAAAAATTTTTAAACCCAAAAAAAAAAATTTTTTTGGGGGGGGTTTTTAAAACCCCCAAAATTTTGGGTTTTTGGGGGGGAAAAATTGGGGGAAAAAAGGGGGGGGGTTTTTTTTTTCCCTTTTAAAAAAATTTTTAAGGGGGGGAAAAAAATTTTTAAAAAAAGGGAAAATTTTTAAAAAAAATTTTTTTTAAAAAAATTTAAAAAAAAAAAAAATTTTAAAAAAAACCCCCTTTTTTTGGGAAAAAAAAATTTTAAAAAAAATTTTTGGTTTTTTTTTTTTTTTTTTTATTGGGAAAAACTTTTTTTTTTTTTTTTAAAAATTTTTTTGGGGGCCCCTTTTTTTTTTCCCCCTTAATTTTTTGGGGAAAAGGGAAAAATTGGGTTTTTTAAAAAAATTTTTTTTTTTTTGGGGAAAAAAAAAATTTTTTTTTTTTTTTTTTTTTTTAAAAAAAATTTTTTAAAAAAAATTTTTTTTTAAAAAAAAAATTTTTTTTTAAAATAAAAAAAAAAAATTTTTAAAAATTTTTTTAAAAAAGGGGAAAAAAAAATTTAAAAATTTGTTTTTTTTTTTTTTTTTTTTTTTAAAAAACCCCTTCCTTTTTAAAAAATTTTTTTTAAAATTTTTAAAAAAAAAAAAAAAAAATTTTTTTTTTTTTTTTAAAAGGGGGGGGGCCCCCTTTTTTTTTTTTTTGGGAAAAAATTTTTTTAAAAACCAAAAAGGGTTTTTTTTCCTTTTTTTTTTTGTTTTTTTTAAAAATTGCCCCCTTTTTTTTTTTTAAAAAAAACAGGGAAAGGGCCCAAAAAAAAAATTAAACCCCTTTTTTTTTCCCCCCCCCTTTTTTTTTAATTTAAGCCCCCCCCTTTTTTTTTTAAAAAAAAAAAACCCCCCCCCCAAAATTCCCCAAAATTTTAATTTTTTAATAAAAAAGGTAAAAACCCCAAAAAATTTTTTTTTTTTGGGTTTTTTTTTTTTTTTTAAAAAAAAAAATTTTTTTTTTAAAAAATTTCCTTTTTTTAAATTTTAAAAAAAATTTTTTTTTTTAAAAAACCCCCCCCCTTTTTAAAAAAAAAAAAAAAAAAATTTTTTTTTTTTTTTTTTTTTTTTTATAAAAAAATTTTCCTTTTTTTTTTTGTTTTTAAAATTTTTTGGGGGGGGGGAAAAAAAAAAAACCCCCTTTTTTTAAAAACCCCAAAAGGGGGGCCCCCCCCCTTTTTTTAACCCCTTCCCCCCCGGGGGGGGGGTTTTAAAAAAAATTTTTAAAAAAAGGGGGTTTTTAAAGAAAAACTTTTGGGGTTTTTAAATTTAAAAAAAAGGGCTTTTTCCCTTTTTTTAAAAACCTTTTTTTTTAAAAAATTTTTTTAAAAAGGGGAAAAAAAGGGAAAAAAAAAAGGAAAAAATTTTTTAAATTTTAAAAAAAAAAAATTTTTTTTTTAAAAAAAAAAAAGGGGGGGTTTTTAAAGGAAAGGGGGGTTTTTTATTTTTTTTTTTTTTGGGGGCCCCCAAAAGGGAAAAAGGGGGGGGAAAAGGGTTTTTAAAGTTTTTTTTAAAAAAAAAATTTTTTTTTTTAAAAAAAATTTTTTCCCTTTAATTTTAAAACTTTTCTTTTTTTCCCTAAAAAAATTAAAAAACCCAAAAAAAACCCCCCCCAAAGGAAAATTTTTTGGGGGGGGAAACCGGTTACCCCCCCAAAAAAAATTAAAAAAAAAAAAAAGTTTTCCCCCCCGTTTTGGGAAAAAAAATTTTTTTTTGGGGAAAAAAGGAATAATAAAACGGACGACATCAAGCAATTTGTAGGCAATTTGATGTTAAAAAAACAACGCAAAAAGAAAAAAATCGAATTTTCCCCAAAAACTCAATTTAAAAGTTTTGTTTTCAACCCCCTTTAGAACCAGTCAATTTTTTCCAAATCAAGCCTAACTTCTTTTTAAAAAATTTATAAAAAAACATTACGAGTAAAATATGCCGAAAAATTTTTTTAATCATTCCAAATTCCATAAATTCCAAATTAAGATCCGCCAATATGATTACGGGCCCCCAGAATCGGGCAAAACCCCAATCTCAAAAAATAATTTCCTTTCCCTGAAGTGATCACATATATGTAATCGTGGTCCCGGGAAAGAAAATTAAGAAAACTTGAAAATTTTTTAATTAAATTTCATTAAAAATTCTCTTTAATGTTTTTTTTTAATTTATTTTTAATTTAAAAACATGGGGATATATACATATGTATGTAAATTATATGTTCATATACATGCAATACCCTTTAACACGAAAAAATACTCCATTACCTCAGTTTCATGTTATACGATTTTCACTGTACTTAAGTTCCCCCAAAAACCCAGAACTCTTTGTTTTGTTTAAAAACCTTTTAATTTTTATTGATTAGTCTTCCATAAATTCCTCCAAAATTAAATCCAAATAAAAATTTAAAAGCTCCAAAAAACAATATCTTTTTGAGTCAAAAATCACTAATTCCCCCTTTCCCCGGGTTTCTACTTCTGGTCACAAATTCCTCGAAATAGACTTCAAAGATCTATAAGAAGTTTCCCTTTTAGGTTTTCCAGGGAAAAGAATTTGAAATTTTTAAAAAACCCCTTTGGGTTTAAATTTTGCTCAAAAATGAAAATTCAATCGACTTGGGGTGCGGGAAACGGTCTTCAAACTTTATTCCACGGAATTTATTTTGGGGTTTCCAAGAGACTCAATGAAAAATTGAAAAAAAAAAAATTTGGGAAAAATGTACGCAAAATGGGTTAAAAGTGTCAAGGGAAATTTTATAACTACAAATATCCCAAAAATCCTCCCATTTATTAAAACTGAAAGTTTCTTTTATGCATAATAACTTTATTTTGTAATACTTCTTTAACTTTTGTTGTAACATAACAAAAGAGTATCAAAACATTTTTTTCTTTATATGTACTACTTATTACTAGATTGCGAATATTCTATTGATTACTATCCCGGGGTCGACGAAATATTTTTGTACTCGTTAGTATAATGTTTCGCAAAACTAAATAGTTTCCTTTAGGAAAATGCACCTTTTTTCATTTGTGGGGAAAAAACACCTGTAATGAAAGAGTGGGAGATTCAACGTTAATAGATTCAACGTTAAAATCTGAATTTAAGTAAAAACAGGGCTTATAAATTTTAAGTTGTAAATTCATACAAACATACACATGATTTCTCACACAGTTAAAAACATTTTAATGCCATTTAGAGTTACCATTAGTATTAATGGGGAAAATATTTCTCAAAGTAAGAGGCAACAAAAACAAAATACAAAAATAAATGAAATGTTACTACGGACAACCTCGACCTCGACAGCTTGTGTAAAAAATGCTAGGACATATCCCAGCAACTAAATATAGTGCAGGGGGGGCCGGTTTTTGGGAGTTTTTTCCCCCCGGGCAAAAGAAAATGGCCCCCCCGCCAAAATATATATATATAATTTAAAATATATAAAATTATTTTAAGTTTTTAAAAATTTAAAATAACTCGAAATTAAGGACATAATTGTTTTTTATTATTTCCAAAAAGAGGGAAATGAAAAAAAGGAATAGTCCCATTTAAACAAAGGGCAATTTTTTTTCCCAAAAAAAGTCTACTGATGGGGGGGGATCATGGGTTTTTTTTAACTTTAAAAACTAAATCAAGACTAAAAAAAAACGGGCTGCTGTGGCTCTTTTTCTAACCCAAAAAATTCTTTTTTTACCCCTTTTCCCCTTTTTATAGCTGTCACCGGGGTATCCAAAATTTAAAAAGGGAAAGTCCGTTGTGACTTCACTCCGGGATGAGGAGAAAGTTCTAATTTAAAGATTGTAAAAAAATAAAAATTTTATGCTTTAACATATACTCCCGCCCGAGCCCCCTTCAATTTCAACATAAAAGAAAATTGTCATTAAGTATACAGAGTACAAAATAAAAAAAAAAGATACGTTAAATGAAATACCAAATGCACACCCTATAATATTTCAGAAAATACATAAATTTTTTGTAACAAAATTTTTTTAAAATTTGATCCAAATGCCGCCCTTAAAATTTGCCGCCCCGGGCAGGGAAACCCTGGCACAAGAGAGGTGCGAGTAATATTCTTCTAAGAGGGGATGGTGTTTCCCAAAACACCTTACAGTTAAGGGGTTCCCCAAGAGCGAAAATTTTGAAGACACTGTAAAGACTAACTACTATTTTTGCATATAAAGCCGCGTATTCCACAAATCTCTTTCTCTTTCCAAACAAAACGCGTATCAAATTGGATGCATTCCAAAATGGACGTATGCTGTGGTACTAATGAATTTTTCTTAAAACGGGGCAATAAAAAAGGAGAACGATAAATGAGATTAAAATTATCTTCCGTGTCTGGAAATAAGCACATGTTTCTTTCGCCCTGTAATAGATAACTTCTAATTCTTAGCAGTTCAGTATATATTTAGACAGTTGCTTGTCATCTCCGGCATGGTCTAGTGGTTAGGATACCTGGCTCTCACCCAGGAGGCCCGGGTTCGATTCCCGGTGTCGGAAGTTAACTTTTTAAACCCCAATTATGTATTTTCTTTAAAAAAACAGAAAAAATATACCCGTTAATTAAAAAAAGTTAATAAAATATGTAAAAGAGAGAGAGAGAGACCTGTTGTGTATAAAGTAGACCAAACTATATAAAAATGGAATTTTTATATCACCAATTGAAATTAAATGTCGCTTAATTTAAATCATAGTTTGGGAGGCGTGTGAAGGATTAATTTTACTAACGAAGTGAGCGTTTTTTAAAACTCTAATGATTGTTCTTAATCAAGAGCCCTTTGAATCCGGCATGGTCTAGTGGTTAGGATACCTGGCTCTCACCCAGGAGGCCCGGGTTCGATTCCCGGTGTCGGAAGATTACTTTTCCCTTCCTCTTTTTTTAAGTAAAGTCATTACGAAAACGAATTATTTTGAAAAAATAATAAGTAATTTGGAACCTATTAAAATACTCAGTGAACTTATAATACTTTGTGAGTAGGGTATTACATAACTTCTTTTTCGATACACTTAAAATTTTAATCCAAATTTTTGATTCAAGGATTGATTTTTTCACTACTAGGCGAACATAATATATAGTAGATATTTAATTTACTTTAATGGATGTAAAATATGCTTGTGAAATATACTTCAAAAATTTTAGTTGCTCCTTCTTTATTGCTTAAATCTCTATTAAATTCAATTCACAAGAGCTTTCACCCCCTTTCGAAACTTTCCCCACCACGCTAAAGAGAGGACTTTGAGCCTCAACAGATTTACGTGCATCGACCTATTTGCATGGCGGATCTTCAGTTGTATTAGGTAGAATATTTTTGAAACAATGTATTGACTTCTCAGAGAGCCTTTCCAATTGCTTTTGTACTAATCTTTGATTGCAGCAAAAAAAAAAAAAAAAAAATCTTAACAGCTCAGTTTTTGTCGATTTTAGAAACTATCAATAGTGTCCTAATGATCTCAACCCAAGATACACAGATGACTGTAGAGATTACTATAATCGCTCCGGCTTGGAAATTCGTTTAGAATGGCCTCAAATACCACATTGTTAAAATTTAGAAAATAAACCTAGCTTTTTGCTGGCTTGAACTGAACGCATCTTCATCGAAGAAAGCTATCTGAATTCTGTCCAATATAATCACAGATTTATTCAATACCTACAAAGTCAATTGATGAAGATGACATTTGATTTAGCATTCTGCTCTCCAAACTTCCGCACCAATCCCAACGTGACTCGATTGTTACAAAGTTGGCCATGAATTTGCGACCACAATCACTCGACTATTATAGTCAGGCATTAACTAAGCAAATATGATATTTCCAACTGTGCAGTTTCTATTAATAAAATGGAAATTTATTATTACTTTTTTTAAAAATCTTACCCTTTTTTGTATTTGTATAAATTCACCAATACCTCCGATTAAAAAAGGTTTGTACATTTCATTCAAGATAAAAGTACGTTAAAAATATTTGAAGAATATACTTTTCAAAATTACAAAAAAAAAAAGTATTGTGTATAAGTGTATAATAGATTTTAAAAATATTACTTTGGGGTCCACGTTCGGAACTGATTTTAAAAATTCATAAAAAAAATTTTTTTAAAATTACATAATTTAAAAAATTTTTTTTTACGGCATTTGACAAAAAAAAAAAAAATTTTTTGGCAAAAAATTTAACTTGAAAACCTTTTCAAAAGTTTTTCCGTGAAAAATGCTTCTATTTAATAATATTTTGCCTGTGTATAGCTCAGATCTTTGTACAGAGGCTCCACTATGATTTTTGAAAAATTCATATTATTTTCAGAGTTACAACTAATTGAAATAATTATCGGGTTTTTTTTAATTTCTCCCCTCTGTTGTCGTAAAACATGGATAAACCCACTTCTAAGTTATATATTTCAAAAATTCTAGTTGAGCCTCTGCACAGAGGTCTGAGCAATATACAGGCAAAATATTATTATAATAGAAGCATTTTTCACAAAAGGAGAATATTTTGAAAATGGGTCATTCTATGTTAATTTTTTGTCAAAATATTATACTTAAATAATTTTTTATTGTAATACTATTCTTAAAACAATTTTATATACATTTTCTGATCTATGTGACACTAAATATCATAAATATTATCCATGCTTTTGCAAAATCACGGTTCTGAACGTAGTCGGATACCTTAAGGGTGCATGGTATGATTTATCAAATAAAAATTTTGATGTAATGTTTTTTCTCACATTTTTTGGTTGCCCCTTATATACGTATATATTGTAAAACACAGTTTTTAAGTACCACAAAAAACTAAACATTTAATTTTTTAAAGAAAAACTTAAAAATTCATGCAGTGATTTTAAAATGCTACTCCTAATACAATAATTGGCATATACTTATAGCATTTGAGTTACAAGAACAAATTATATTGGTTTTGTTTTTGGAATAACATGATTTATATTTATAAAATATTTTTTTCTGTGAATGTGCTTAATGAAAGTTCTTTGAAAAATGAATAAATTCTAAATTCAACTAGCCTATCAGCCTTTGTTACATATATTAATAACAATATTTAAAAAAATATATAAAAACATTTGACACAACAGAAAACACTGTTAATTGTCTTATATGAAAATAAGCTAGTTATTTTTTTCTTTCTGAGATAAGTCAGTCTAAAGCTTTTACTTGCCGTTGAGAAGTTAATAAAAATAAGGTGACCTGTTTTCTTACAATGAAAAAGAGGATTAAAAATTTAAGAAAAAATTACAACGTAAATATACGAAACTTTTTATCAATTAATACAAAAATCCGCTAATTACGCTTACATTCCTTTTAATTATTTACTTGAACGACTATTTTTCCATTAAATGATTTTTATCAATATATCTTTTTCTAATACTTCGTAAATTTCGGAGCAAAAAAATATCTTTTTTACGGTAAATACTGCATCTAAAATATCAACATTCAATCTTGATTTCTTATTTGTCTAAAAATCATTACCAACGGAAGAAACTTTCAAAACTACTGCATTTGTTCTAGGGCCAAACAACGTAAATTTAACAATAATAACTAAGGTTTCATATGGAATGTGTTCCTTTTTGAAATGATTAAATGTTTCCACCCATCTTTTATCAATTTTAGCATGTTGATTTTCCAATTGTGTTCTAATTTATTAGAATTTAAATATATATATTTAGTCTTCTAATTTCTTCAAACAAGTAGTTGTCATAGATTTTAATATCAGGCATTTCTTTTGATAAAAAATCAACACAGTTTTCTATATCTGCCCAAT